>JAJIBD010008289.1:0-83948 GCA_021461705.1 Cryptotis parvus
GCCTTCTGATCCATGTTTTGTCTGGCCTTGGATATTGGTATCATACTATTTTTTTAATATCCCGCAAATAAATGCAGTCATTCTGTACCTGTCCTTTTTCCCTCTGGCTAATTTCACTCAGCATGATCTTCTCCATGCTCCAGACAGACATGGGGCAGAGCTGCTACTGGCTCTCACTGTGTCCAGCTGCTCATGAGGTGCCCAGGAGGGATGGCAGTTTCTAGCCCTGGCCTGCCACCCCCAGCAGAGCCTCACAACAAGCCAGATGACCCCCACTCCATGAGTACCTCCATTTTCCACATCTGGACTTCTCTCTGGTCAGAACTCCACCCAGCAGACCAGCCTATCACAGCCCAGCTTGTGCAGCCCTATGGTTCATCAATAAATGTTGGATTTTGAGGATGAATACAAGAGTATGCTACCCGCATGGCAGAGCCTGGCAAGCTACCCATGTCGTATTTGATATGCCAGGATACCAGTAACAACTTATAGACCTCATTCCCATGACCTGATGGAATGGTTTGAGGCTCTTTATGTTCCTGGAGCAAGCAGATGCCCTTGGGCTCTACTTGCATGAGACAGGACATATGGAGATGTTACTGGTGCCCGCTCGAGCAAATCGATGATGAACGGGAAGACAGTGATACAGTGATACAGTGATGATCCTCTCCATGTCCATCCATTTATTGGCAAATTTCATAAGTTCATTTTTTCCTCACAGCTTCTTTTGCTCATTTTGGACCAAGGCAGCAGTTGTCAACGTGGAAAACACAGGAATTCCCCTTGGAACTGGGCCTGTGATGAAAAATGCCTGCTGGAACTTCCCCATCTTTTCCTGAGTCTTCCCCTCCGAGCTTCTGAAGCAGAAAATAATCTTGAGTGAAGATATTGAATAACAGTTCCAGAAAAACAGAAACACAAGTTTGCTTGGCTTTCTGGAATTCTGGGTTTGGTGATAGATACATTTCCCTCCATAGCCAGACGAGGCTGTGTCCATGAGAAGCCCACTCTGGTCTGGGCAGCCTGATGTCTGGGAGAGCTGGAACAGGCATAGGCATCCAAGGATGACCCTGGAAACCGTTCCCCCAGTAAGACAATTTCATAAATGAGGTCTCCAAGAAGATGCCATTAGATTCCCCCCAGATGTCCATCTGAGTGAAAAATCTTATTCTTGACAATCCCTTGTCCATGTGTCTAGTTCCCAAACAGACTCTAGATTTGGAAATCCCCAACTCATTTATGGCTCTGCCATATGAAGCATTTTCATGGTTTACATACAAGGAGTCACTTTAACCAAGACAACACTGAAAACCTTTCTCCAGCCAAAGGACTGGAAACTCCCCCCCACCAGTCCTTTGGATCCCGGACAGTAGCGTGATAAGCTGGTGCTTCCATGCTGTGGGGTTTCACCTCCAGTCTTGTGGGACAGACCTGGTCCTGCTTGCTACTGCCCAGAATCATGTAGGGATGATTCTAGTCTTCCCAACTAGTCGTCTTTTCCTTTCCTCTCCTTCCCCCCTTCCTCCGCCCCTCCCCAAAGTGCTTGCTTTGCCGGGTTGGCATTGAGGGCCAGGTAATCCTTCCTCTCTCCAGGACATTATCTGGAATCAAAGGGATCTTTTTACTTTCCTCTTGCTCTACCATCTCTCCAACACTGCATTGCTCAGATTGTTAGCTCTGAGCCCTGCCTTTGGGATCTTTCTGGGCTCTGTAATCTGTAGGCATGTCTCATTAAATCAGTCATTGCCAGTGATTTACTTAGTTTCCAGTCCCTTCTCCTCCACAGGAAGGCCCAAGTGTGGGATTGGAAATACTCATTGTCTAATCACACAATTGGTCCCTCTCAAAGTTAAACTCTTTTCGCCATCCTGTAATTGTCTAGGGTATTCCCAAAGATCACTCCACTCATTTCAAATTCAGGCATGGTTGAAAAGGACTTGTTATTAATTACATAAGGTGCTTCTTCTGTCTTGATTGTGCTTATTTAGGAAGTTCCAAGAGTTTAAGGATTTTAACAAGTTATACTCTCCGTCATGTTGTCCAATTTTTAAAGTGTAAAAATTCTACCACTGCAACATCATTTTTGCCATCCCCAGTAGCAATGAACTTGTCTTCCACCTGGTCCCAGAGCCTACACCACATTTTTATTTATTTATTTATTTATTTATTTATTTATTTTTTGTGTTATTGTTATTTTAATGTATGGTTTCTTTTTTTCCAAATTTTATTACACCACTTTTAGACATACAATTGCAAGATGCTCATGTAGTTATGGTTCTACAGTGTTCCAACACCCATCCCTCCACCCGAACCCATCTCCCATCACCAATGTCCCCACCTCCTTCCCCTCCCACACCTCAACTACTTGGCGGGTTCTGTATGTCTTCTCTCTCCTCTCTATCTCTCCCTCCCGCCTAACTTTCCTACACATCATAGAATGCAGTACATTAAAGGACATAACTGTTTCCACCAGTTTGATGGACCGTGTGGCCGCTAGCGGTCACGCGACTTAGGGCCTCATGGTCAGCGTCTGGACAGTGAAGGTGGTGGCTAGTGTGGTGGATGAGTCTCATCCGGCTGCTTCCGGGACCCCCAGAGGTGATGGGCCCACTTCCAAAACCCATCTGTCCTCCTGGGAGCCCCATGGTCAGCTGAGCCTGGGGGAGAGTTCCAGCTTCCCCAGCCACGTGTGAGTCTCTGCATGTTATGGCTGGTCACCCCAGGGCAGCTCCTGGACGGGGCCACCAGGCTCAGACAAAATGGAGGGGGGGAAGGGCCGGTCCTGGCTCCATCAGATGAATTCCTGGTGATTCTCGCTTCTGGGAGCTGCCTACCTGGGCTCAAACTCATTTTACTCAGTTAATCTGGTCTTGAGGTAGCATCCCTCCTGGGTAGGCTGATTATGTTGCAGCATCTGGACAGTGAAGGTGGCGGCTAGTGTGGTGGGCGAGTCTCATCCGGCTGCTTCCTGGACCCCCAGAGGTGATGGGCCCACTCCCAAAACCCGTCTGTCCTCCTGGGAGCCTCATGGTCAGCTGAGCCTGGGGAGAGCCGAGTTCCAGCTTCCCCAGCCACGTGTGAGGCTCTGCATGTTATGGCTGGTTGCCCCAGGGCAGCCACATTTTTATTTCTGATGGTCGTGGTCGTCCTACTTCTGGTAGCAGTTTATGCACTCTTTAGCTTTGTTGTAATTTCTTTGAGTTTCAGTGGCTTCCAAAATTACACACTTACATTTCCTACTAGCTTTATGTTCAACTTGTGGGTCAGCTACATTTCTGCTGTGGCCTGGACTCTGCTCTAGAATCTCAGATCATAAGGCAAAGCTTTCAGGCCTTACATGTGCCCTGCCAATCTCTTGCCAAAGTACATAAGCAAGAAGACTGACCCAAACTCAGGTTGCTGCCTTGATTTTTTGCTCAGATATGATGGGAATCACATATGCTAACATTCTGTTGTACAAAATATAACTAAGAAGTGATCCCAAAATCAATAACCTGTGGCTAGTTGTGTGAAGATTTTTTTAAAATTTTGATTCTTGAAGGGTCCATTCTATGCTAGCATTTTCCTTAGTTAATGTTTCTTGCAAAGTTATGGGGGGGAAATAGAAAGCTGAAGAAATAAATTTATCTCATGTTTTTTTTTCTATTCATCAATAGAAATTGTAGATTTTAAAATTTTATGGTTCAGAAGTAGAAAGGTTGTAACTCTTTACAAAGTAGATTTTATGTACGCTATTTTGAAAAAATACTGTTAGGAGATGGCTACTGAATATTGAAAATAAAAAAATGGAGTTTAAAAAAATCTCATGTTTTATTGTTATCAAATTCCCTTAAAGGCTTTAAAAATGTTTATTGTATTTATTTCCTTGTCAGGAGCAAACAGAGTGCTTGCTAAATCTGTCCTATCTTGAGATATATATTAGCTGTTGGCATTAAAATGTTAAAGCGTACTATAGGAATAAATTCTGCTTATTAGTCTGCATAAAGGGGGCTGGGACATAGTAAGCCTTTCTCAGTTATTCGGTTTTTGGGGGCTCAGGGGAATACCACACCTGGTGGTGCTGGAGGGACCATGTAGAGCCAGACAGAATCAAATCAGTGACCTCACACACAAGTCACACTCCAGTCCTTGGAACATCTCCCCAGCCCTGTTTTGTCTTTTGTGTTAAATTTTAATGTATATATTGTAATCCACAGTGTGGAAGGGAAGGAAAAGAGAGAGAGAGATAGCAAGAAAGAGAAAGAAATAAAGAACCTGCCATAGAAGCAGGCTAGGGAGGGGGAGGGAATCGGGGACATTGGTGGTGGGAAATGGGCACTGGTGGAGGGATGGGTGCTGGAACATTGTATGACCGAAACCCAAATATGAACATCTTATGAACATCTTTGTAATTCTGTATCTCATGGTGGTATAATAAAATATTAAAAAATAAGAAAATAAAACATTCACTCATGATATTTAGACTTATAAAAACTTTAATTTGTAAACACTTTAAATATTTTTCAGGAAGAGGGTTACATTTATTTTTCCCAAATAGTCAATTACTTAACATTTTTAATGGGATATTAAATAAAACTGTGCACAGAGAGAGAGAGAGAGAGAGAGAGAGAGAGCACCAGTCTTGTTCAAGATGTTCTCTAAGTTGTTGTGATTAAAGATCTGTATACATGTTTACTTTAGAATCGCATCTTTTGAGGAAGGGTGTGATGAAGTAATATTTCAAAACAAATACTAGCCATTAAATTTGAAAAGGTTTCTTATCTATATTTTTAAGAAACTCTTTCTGGGTTCCTAGATGTACTAAGGGAACAAACACCTCTGGTAGAGGGGGCACATAGTGGTCTTTGTACTACAGACTAGAGTCAAGTAGAGCACTCACAGGATTTGGTGGTAGTAATGCTTTGGTCTTTCCATCTCCTATTGTCTCAGGGAGGCCTCTGAGGTAGTGAGTCAGGAGGCATGTGAGCCTCTCCCAGTGATTCAGTTCAATGCCAGGGCGTTTGGATGTTGTGCTCCTTGGGCACTACCACACGGGCCACCTCGGCAGAGTGGGTGCTCCAGAGCCAGCCCAGTGCTGTTCAGGAACCTTAAGAGGCTGTACCCATCCATACACCGGGGGCCACAGTTCTTCAAGGATTGAACCAGGATGGTCACATAAGAGCAGATGCCTAAACCACTGTGCTGTCTTCCCACCAACCTCTAATTTGTAAAGACTTTTCTATGTCATTGCCACCTTCATTCCTGAAGACCTTAGATTTCTTGTTATCTTCATCATCTTTTTATCCTTGATAAATATCAAGGATATTCACATTTGACAGAGAAATCCAGTAAAGGACATTGAAACCTGACTAAGGTTTCAGAAAATTAGAAAAATTATTAATAGAAAAATTTGGGAAAATTATTAGTAGGAAACACTTCTATAACCCCCTTTTCCTCTATTTGTTTCATTATGTTTTAACTTTCACATCAAGCAGACAAAAGGAAGTAGACAGAGCATAATTAGAGAAGAGTCAGGAAAAATCAGAAAGGGCAAAATTGGGATTTAAGGAGAAAGATACTGAATGTAAAGCTTTTGTTGTCTGGCTGTTTTCTAGCCTTCTTACTTTTCATTATGTAAGTGCTGATTTGTTGTTACAGAAGAGGGAGGAATAAATTACCTTTGGACTGAACGGAATGGGGGAAATATTTCTAACTATCATCAATTCTGTGAGCTATGGAACGTTCTTAATTACACAGCCTAATCTTCAAGGAATGTTTATGCTTCGTGAGCTTTGCTTTCTGTTGTTCTGTTTTCAATTGTGGTAGGGCTTGTCTGGGTCTAGTAGTGGGGAATGTTGATAATTGTAAGGCAGTAGAAACTGTTGTACTTTGTTTTAATTATTTAGGGGAATTTAAAATGTTCAGTATTTTAGAGGATTTTTCTCTGTGAAAACTTTATTTACTTGCTTCTGGGTACTTTCTCTTGAAGAGCCTTATCTTTAGAATATGATTGTGAAATTCCATTATTGGGGGTGCTCTTTTTATCTTTTTATGGTACATTTTAAAGACTAGGTCACTGGGATTTGTTTAGCTTTCTAGTTTCGGGTGTGATATCTACTATGCTAAGACAATCTTCAAGCTTACAAACCTTAACAAATGTTCAGTCTTACCCACATTTCAAGGCAAGTTAAGATTCAATTGGTTATTGTTCCAGATAAATTCTTGGAAGTGAAAAAAAATAGTATGCCAGGACGAATTGTATTTTCAGTCTTGATTTTTTAAAGTAACAAAAGGAGTCTTATGAAAAAGAGCTGTCTCAGTCCCAAAAGGAGTCTGAAGAGTCTGCCCAGACTAGGAACCCTATACTTTAGACCTGGTGGTTTCTGACTCCCTCTCTCCTCCCTCTCCGCTTTCTCCCCCATTTCTTCTGTGGCCCCTCTTCCTCTTTGTACTCAGTTGTGTTTGTGTTCTTTCAAACATGGCACGCTCCTTTCCATGGCTCTTCTCTCTGGTTGAAGTTTAATTTCTTACACACTTGCTGGCTCTTTTTTTTCATTTTGATCCCACCATCAATACCTTCTCGTACTATTTGGGCTCCCCAGCCTGACAGTCTATCCTTGCCATTCTTTTACCAACCCCTTCCCTGTTTTTGCCAGATAGGCCCTTGGTTCTTATGAAAAGGCATAGTTGTGTTAGGCGAAGCCAACTCCCTCTTGTACCTGAAACTCCATCTGATGGTGCTTTTAACTTTAAAAAATCTATTCCCTGGCTGGCAAGTACAAGATTCCAGGGATCAATAGCTTTTTCTGGGAACTAGTCAGATACATATATATTTTTTCCCTTCCCTGGCAGCCAAGACTGTTTCGACTAACAGCCAACAAAGCATCAGCTATTACTTTTTTGCAATTTTATTTCTTCGCTCCATCTCTTTCTCTTCTTAATTGCCCTGAAGCAACAGTTTGGGATAATACCTGAGTTTGAGACCCTATTTTGTACATCTAAATCCCTGAGAGGGGCCGGAGCGATAGCCCAGCGGGTAGGGGCGTTTGCCTTGCACGCGGCCGGCTCATGCCGCCCGGGTTCGATCCCGGCATCCTATATGGTCCTCCGAGCACCGCCAGGAGTAATTCCTGAGTGCAGAGCCAGGAGTAACCCCTGAGCATTGCCGGGTGTGACCCAAAAAGCAAAAATAAATAAATAAATAAATAAAAATAAAAAAAAATAAATCCCTGAGTAAGCTCAATTCTTTTATTTTAGCCTTGTTTTCCACAGTTGGAATTTTTCATTCTCTCCTAGGAATCCAGATGTGCTAAAGGAGCTGGACCTCAGATCCAGCGAGTGGCTTTGCAGTGCTTGAGAGCCTTCCAGTGTGTGGGATTGAAGTGCTTGTCTCTGAGCTCTCTCCCTGCTCCGTAGTGTTTTCCTTTGTGCTACTGTAAATGGCATTGTTTTCTTAGCTCTGTTTTTGGATTGTTCAGTGGCAATTTGGTGATGCTCAGGATTACTCCTGGCTCCATGCCACAGGGTCACTTTTGGTGAGGACCAAAATGCCAGGGATAGAAACTGCTCAACTACAGGCAGGTCAAGTACTTTACCCCTGTACTTTTTCTCTGTACACCACAATTGATATGTTTCTTTTTATTCTTTGCTACCTTCTTAATTCCTCATAAGTTTTTTTGGAGGGGATATGGGGGTGCATATAATTTTTATAGAGTTTTCAACATATTTTAACATGATCTGCAAAGTGATAATTTTACTCTTCTTATTTGGATAACTTTTTTTGTTCTTTATCTTTTTTTTCAGAGGTGGCATAGTTTGGGCCACACCTAAGCTATGCGTAAGACTTACTCCTGGTTCTGTATTTAGGGATCACGCCTGACAGTGCTCTGAAAACCCCATATATGATGTTGGGGCTGAATCAGAAGCAATATTTTTTAAGGCAAGCATGTTATCTCTTGTTTTGTTTTGTTTTTCTTTGTTCTTTGGGTCACTTGGCTAATGATTGGCTTTATTAGAACGATGTAATCAGCGAAGAGGAGGTGGTGAAGTTGCCAACCGTCTATCTTCACTCCCATTCCTTCCCATTATAATTGTCGCATGATGATCTCAAGGGTGGTGCTGAAGAGTAATAGTGAAATGGTATCACCCTGCCGAACCCCTCTTTTGACATAAATGATCACTTCCTAGTGGAATGGTGAGATCCTGGTGGTGAATCCTTGATACAGCTCACAAAGGATCTTAATGTGTTGGCTTTGGACGCCCTGTTTGGCTAGGGCTTTGATGACTGCTTCAGTCTCTATAGAATCAAAGACTTTCTTTAAATCAGTGAATGTTAGAACGGCACCCACAAACCTCAGTGAGCTTGCTTACCGTGTAGATATGGTCTGTTGTGCTGAATCCTTTTTGGAAGCCAACTTACTCGCATGGTTGTCCTTCATCTAATGTTCTGCCAATCCTGTTCAGGATGACTTGAGTGAACAGCTTGTAGATGATGGACAACAGACAGATGGGGTGATAGTTGCCAATGTCATGGATGTCTCCCTTCTTGAACAGTAGAACTGTCCTGCTGGCTGACTTCGACCGAGAATGTGGAAAAATAGGTCTACAGCTGAAACTCAACAAAACAATGTTCATGAAAAATGAACTAGTTCCAGATGGCCCATTTACTCTCAATGGAACAAACTCTCTGAATGCAGCAGGTATGTGTACCTAGGACGAGAACTCAACATGATGAATGACCTAAAACCTGAGCTGTGCAGGAGGAAGAGAGTGCCATGGAACGTCTTCAAGAGCATCAAAGAAATAGCTAAAAAGGAGCCAGAGCCTCTGACTCTGGGCCCATCTCTTTGACTCTACCATTCTCCCTGCATTAACATATGCCTCAGAGACCTGGGCCCTACAAAAGTAGGGATGAGAACGCTATTTGCATCTCCCAAAGAGGAATCAAAAGAACTATGCTTGGAATACTATGCCTCACTCGACGTAGGAATCTGGAGTTCCGACCTCATCGACAATCAAGAATCAGGGACTCTGTCTCGTTTGCCAAAGTGTCGAAAATCAGATGGGCTGGACATGTAATGCGATTTGGAGACGACTCCTGGACTAGAGCCGTTACTGACTGGATCCCACGGGATGTCAAAAAATCACATGGCCACCCACCTACAAGATGGTCAGACTTCGTCAAGAGTCTGAACGAATGGTTTGAGGCTCTTCTTATTCCTGGAGCAAGCAGATGTCATTGGGCTATACTGGCATGTGATAGGATCAACTGGAAACATTACTGGCGCCCACTCGAGCAAATCGACAAATAACAGGATGTCAAATGATCAAGTGATCAAGCTGCTTTTTGAGTCACACTTGGCGTTGCTCATGGGTTACACCAGGCTCTGCACTCAGAAATTACTCCTGGTGAAGCTTGGGGACCTGTGAGGTGCTGGGGATTGAACCTGGGTCAGCTGCGTGCACAACAAATGTCGCATCCGCTGTGCTATCACTCCAGTCCCAACCCTTGTTGTATCTTTCCAACTCCTATTTTGGGAGGAGAAAAAAGACTGGGCTCACTGGACCCCTGGGATGAATGCAGAGCCACGGCAGAGCCTGGCAAGCTACCTGTGGTGTATTTGATATGCCAAAAACAGTCACTATAATGAACCTCATTCCCAACCAATGGAGCCATTACTGGCACCTACCGGAGCAAACCAATGAACAATGGGAAGACAAGTGATAAGTGACATTTTCTTATTTTTTAATTAAAATTTTTTATTATACCACAATGCTATATATATAATTAAAAGATGTTCATGACTGGGTTTCAGTCATACATTGTTCCGGCACCCGTCCCTCCACCAGTGTCCTATTCACACCACCGATGTCCCCAAGTTCCATCCCTGCTCCCCAAGCCTGCATCTATAGCGGGCACTTTTCCTCTCTCTCTCTCTCTCTTTCTCTCTCTCTCTCTCCCTCTCTGTCTTCTCTTACACATTGTGGCTTGCCCTACAGACATTTAGGGATTATCATGTAAATCCATTTGTGTACATTCAATGTTCAGTTCTAGTGTGGCATTACCATTTCCCACAATTAATAGAACACTAGTATATATTTATATCCCACTACTGAATGCAGTCATTCCATATCTGTACTTTACCTTCTGACTAATTTTACTCAGCATGGTAATCTCTGTGTCCATCCATTTGCAGGTAAATTTCATGACTTCGTCTTTTCAACAGCTGCATAGTATTCTATTGTGTAGATGTACCACAGGTTCTTTAGCAGGTCATGTTTCTTCTGTGTGTTTTTGGGTCTCCAGGGTATATTCCTAGGAGTGGTATTGCTGGATCAAGTGGGAGTTTCCCAATAGGACTGGATTAGTTGGCACTCCCACCAACAGTGGATGAGAGTTCCTTTTTCCTCGCATCCATGCCAGCACTTGTTCTTGCTTTTTTTTTTTGATATGTGCCAGTCTCTGGCATGGAATAATGCCTCGTTATTGTTTTGATTTCCATCTCCCTGATGATTAATGATGAAGAGCACTCTTTCATGTGCCTTTTGGCCATTCAAATTTCTTCTTTTTGGAAGTTTCTGTTCATTTCTTCTCCCCATTTTTTGATTCAGTTGGTTGTTTTCTTCTTGTAAAGTTCTACCAGTGCCTGATATATCCTGGATATTAACCCCTTATCAGATTATTGAGTATTATCAAATTAGCAAATATATATATTGAATATATATTAAAATACATATATTGAATATATATTGAATATGTGTTGAGTAAATATTCTTTCCCAGTTTGAGGGCTGTCTCTGTTTGGTCACTGTTTCTTTTGAGGTGCAGAAGCTTTTTAGTTTTATATAATCCCATTTGTTTATCTTTGCTTCCATTTGCTTTGTCAGTGGTATTTCGTCTTTGAAGATGCCTTTAGATTCAATATCATAAAGCCGTTTTTCCTATGTTTTCTTCTATGTACCTTAAAAAATTCATGTCTGATGTTGAGATCTTTGATACATTTTGCCTTTTTTGGGGGTCACACCCGGCAATGCTCAGGGGGTTTCTCCTGGCTCTGCACTCATGAATTATTCCTGGCAGTGCTCAGGGGACCATATGGGATGCCAGGGATTGAACCCAGTCCAGCATGGGCTGGACGCATGCAAGGCAAGTGACCTACCCACTGGACTATCACTCCAACCCCCATTTTGATATGACCTTTGTGCATGGTGTTAGAATAAGGTCTAAGTTCATTTTTTACATGTAGCTGTCCAGTTTTCCCAGCACCACCTGTTGAAGAGGTTTTTTTTTTCTCCACTTGATATTTTTTGCTCCTTTATCAAAGATTAAGAGATCATATATTGGAAAGTGTGTGTCAGGATATTCAGTTCTATTCCATAAGTCTACAGGTCTGTCTCTATACCAATACCATGCCATTTTAATTACTACTACTTTGTAGTAGAGTTTGAAGTTGGGGAGTTTGAAGTTCCCAAGGATTACTTTAGCTGTTCATGGGGGCTTATTATTCCATACAAATTTCAGGAGTGTTTGGCCAATTTCTTTGAAGACTGTCATAGGTATCCTTATAGAGACGGCATGGAACCTGTATAAAACTCTAGGGAGTATTACCATTTTGATAATGTTAATTATCCCGATCCATGAGCAAGGAATGTGTCTCCATTTCCTCAGGTCCTCTTTTATTTGTTGAAGCAAAAGTTTTGTAGAGTTCTTTGTACAGATCCTTTAAAGTCTTAGTCAAACTGATTCCTAGGTATTTGACTTTCTGTGGCACAATTGTGAATAAGATCATTTCTCTTATATCCCTTTCTTCTCTTTCATTATTTGCATATAGGAAAGCCATTGACTTTTGGGTATTGATTTTGTACCCTGCCACTCTACTATAGAAATGTATTGTTTCTAGGAGCTTTTTGATAGTTTAGGGTTTTCTAGATATAATATCATGTCATCTGCAAATAGTGACAGCTTGGCTTCTTCCTTTCCTGTCCGGATGCCCTTAATGTCTTTTTCTTCCATGATTGCTATGGCTAGTACTTCCAGTACTATACTAAATAGAAGTGGTGAGAGGGGGCAACCTTGTCTTGTCCCCAATATTAGGGGAAGACTTTCAGTTTTTCCCTGTTGAGAATGATGCTCACTGTGCACTTGTAGTAGATGGCTTCAACTATATTGAGGAAAGTTCCTTCAATTCCTATTTTATGGAGAGTTTTTTTTTTATCATGAATGGGTGTTGGGTCTTGTCAAATGCTTTCTCTGCATCTATTGATATGATCATATGGTCTTTATTTTTCCTTTTATTGATGTGATGTATTATGTTGATTGACTGGCAGATGTTGAATCATCCTTGCATTCCCGGAATAAACCTACTTGGTCATGGTGTATAATTGTTTAGATAAGTCTTTGGATTCTGTTTGCTAGTATTTTATTGAAGATCTTAGCATCTGTGTTCATCAGGATGATTGGTCTGTAGTTTTCCCTTTTTGTGATGTCTCTGACTGATTGGGTATCAGGGTGATATGTGCCTCATAGAAGATATTCGGGAATGTTTCTGTTTCTTCAAGTTCCTTAAGATCTTGAAAGTAAGTCCTCTTTAAAGGTTTGGAGGATTCCACTTATTAATCCATCTGGACCTGGGCTTTTGTGTTTGGGTAGATTTTTTGATTACTGATTCAATTTCCTCGATGATGATAGGTTTGTTCAGGTATTCCAAACTTCTTGTTGCATGCAGCCTTGGGAAACTATGAATTCAGGAATTTGTCCATTTATTCTAGATTCTCTTGTTTTGTGATATACAGACTCTCAAATTAATCTCTGATGATATTTTGAATTTCTGTGGTTTCTGTTATGATATCCCCCTTTTCTTTTTTTTTTTAATTTCAACTCTTGTTCATTTTGTTTGCATTTTTGATTGGCAAGGATGTTTAAGAAGAAAATCCTCGCTATTTGTACTACCCATTTAAGAATTAACTTAATAAAGTAGTGCCTATTGAGTTACGTATTTGACAATCTATTAAAACATGTCTTTTCATTCCTCATATACTCTTCAGCACAGCCAGGCACAGCTTAATTTAAAACTTTAATTCTTAAAGTCAATAGTTTTTTTTTAATTTTTAATTTTTACAATTACAAAGATATACAATTAAAAAGTTCATATTTGGGGTTTTGGTCATACAGTGGTCCAGCACCCATCCCTCCACCAGTGCCAATCTCCCACCACCAATGTCCCCGGTTCCCTCCCACCTCCCCCAGCCCTCCTCAATGGCAGGTTCTTTATTTCCTTCCCTTTCTCTCTCTTTCTCTTTTCCTTCCCCTACAAACTATGGATTACAGAACATACATTAAAAGGGTTGTCATGTGTATCCTTTTGCCTCCATTTAATGCTCAGTTCTAGGTTGGCATTAGTACCCTTGACAATTGTTAGCACACTGTTCCATTTCCTGTCTTACCTAGCCTCTGACTCCCACACGTTTGTGATAAGTTCCACCTTTGACAAGACCTCCTGATATATGCTTCACTTGACCTTGGATATTGGTATCATAATCACTTGATCACTTGAATCCCGTTATTCATCGATTTGCTCGAGCGGGCGCCAGTAACATTTCCATTGGACCCTATCACGTGCCAATGTAGCCCAATGGCATCTGGTTGATTCAGGAATATGAAGAGCCTCAAACCGTTCCTACAGGGTCTTAACAAGGAAGTCTGACCATCTTGTAGGTGGGCGGCCACGTGATCTTTTGACATCTCGTGGGATCCAGTCGGTAACGGCTCTAGTCCAGCGGTTGTCTCCAAATCGCATTACATGTCCAGCCCATCTGATTTTCGATGCCTTGGCAAACGAGACAGCGTCCCTGATTCTGGGATAGCGACGGAGGTCAGAACTCCGGATTCCTTCACTCACTTGAGTGAGACGTGATATTCCAAGCATAGCTCTTTCGATGCCTCTCTGGGAGACCCGAATAGCATTCTCATCCTGCTTTCCGTGCGGCCCAGGTCTCTGAGGCGTATGTTAATGCAGGGAGAACAGTGGAGTCAAAGAGATGTGCCCGGAGCCGGAGGTTCTTTGTCCTTTTAGCTATTTCTTCGATGCCTTTGAAGGCATTCCATGCCGCTCTCTTCCTCCTGCGCAGCTCAGGTTTTAGGTCGTTCATCATGTTGACTACTCGACCGAGGTACACATAACTGCTGCATTCAGAGATGTTTGTTCCATTGAGAGTGAATGGGGCCTCAGGAACTAGTTCATTTCTCATGAACATAGTTTTCTTCAGATTCAGCTGTAGACCTACCTTTCCACATTCTTGGTTAAAGTCAGCCAGCATTTGTGCCGCTTGGCTAATGTTTGGTGTAATTAGAACGATGTCATCAGCGAGGCGGAGGTGGTGTAGTTGCCGACCATCTATCTTCACTCCCATTCCTTCCCATTCTAATTGTCTCATGATGTTCTCGAGGGTGGCACTGAAGTGTTTTGGTGAGATGGTATCACCCTGTCAAACCCCTCTTTTGACATCAATGATCACTTCTTTGTAGAATGGTGAGATCCTGGTGGTGAATCCGTAATTCAGCTCACGAAGGATCTTGATGTATTGGGTTTGAACACCCTGTTTGACTAGGGCTTCGATGACTGCTTCCAGTCTCCACAGAATCAAAGGCTTTCTGTAAATCAATGAACGTGAGACAGAGTGGCATCTTGTACTCCCTACAAACCTCAATGAGCTTGATTACTGTGTGGATATGGTCGATTGTGCTGAATCCTTTCCGGAAACCTGCTTGCTCGCATGGTTGTCCTTCATCTAGTGTTCTGCTAATCCTGTTCAGGATGACTCGTGTAAACAGTTTGTAGATGACAGACAACAGGCAGATGGGGCGATAGTTGCCGATGTCGTGAATGTCTCCCTTCTTGAACAGTAGAACTGTCCTGCTGGTTTTCCATTGGGAGGGCACCTTGCATTCGGACAGGTAGTGTGTGAAGAGCCGAGCTAGTGTATTGATGAGTATCATAATATCATAATATGTACATATATATTTATGTTATGCAAATAAATGCAGTCATTCTGTATCTGTCTTTCTCCTTCTGGATAATTTCACTCAACATAATCTTCTCCATGTCCATCCATTTATAGGCAAATTTTATAACTTAATTTTTCCTAACAGTTGCATAGTATTCCATTGTGTAGATGTACCAAAGCTTTGTATCCAGTCATCGATTTTCGGGCACTCTGGTTGCTTCCAGATTCTGGCTATTGGGACTAATGCTGCTATAAACATAAAAGTAGGGATGGTGTTTCTGCTGCGTATTTTTGGTTTCCCAGAGTAGATTCCCAGGAGTGGTATGGCTGGGTCAAATGGGAGTTCAATTTCTAGTCTTTGGAGGAATGACCCCCTTTTCATTTCTGATTCTATTTATTTGGTTTCTCTCCCTTTCCTTGTGAGTCTTGCAAATAGTTTCTCAATCTTCTTTATTCTTTCAAAGAACTAGCTCTTGGATTCATTGATCTTTTGGATTGATTTTTTGGTATTCCTGCTTGTTGATTTTGGCTCTAAGTTTTTTTTTATTTCTTTCCTTGCTGCCTGGGTTGGGCTCCTTTTGTTGGTCACTTTCTAAGATCTTAAGCTGTGAGGTCAGACTGTTTATGATGAACCTCTTCTTCTTTCCTGAAACTTGCTCGCAGAGCTGTGAGCTTTCCTCTTAACACTGTCTTCCCGTTCATCACTGATTTGCTCGAGCGGGCCCCAGTAACATCTCCATATGTCCTGTCTCATGCTAGTAGAGCCCAAGGGCATCTGCTTGCTCCAGGAACATAAAGAGCATCAATCCATTCCAGAATGAGGTCTATAATTGTTACTGGTATTTGGCATATCAAATATAACACGGGTAGCTTGCCAGGCTCTGCTGTGCAGGTATCATGCTCTTGTAGTCATCTCTAAGTCCAGCATTTATTGATGAACCGCGCTGCCGCAGAGTGGCTGCGCAAGCCAGACTGTGATAGGCTGGTCTACTGGGTGGAGGTCTGACGAGAGGGAAGTCTGGATGTGGAAAATGGAGGCCCTCATGGAATGGGGGGTCGTCTGGCTTGTTGCAAGGCTCTGCTGGGGTGGCGGGCCAGGGCTAGAACCCTCCATCCCTCCTGGGTGCCTCGTGAGCGGCTGGACACAGGGAGAGCAAGTAGCAGCTCTGCCCCATGTCTGTGAGTCTCTGGTTCGGCATACCTGAGCCGGATTTAATTCTTAACACTGCTTTTACTTTATCCCACAAGTTCTGATAGTTTGTCTCATTTGTTTCCAGGAATTTTTGGATTTCCTCTTTGATTTGCTTTATGACCCACTGTTGTTCAGCAGTGAGCTTTTTAGTTTCCAGGTGTTTGGTATGATGCTCTGTTTCTGTGTGTGATTAACTTGTATTTTCAGTGCATCATGGTTTGAAAAAAAATAGTTAACACAATTTTTATAATCTTGATTTTATGGAGGTATGTTTTGTGGTTCAGCATGAGATCTATCTTGGAGAATGTGCACTGGAGAAAAATGTGTATTCGTCTTTTTTGGGATGAAAATCCCTGTATATATCTATCAGCCCTCTTTCTTCCATTTCTTCCTTCAGGGCCAGTATTTCCTTGGTAAGTTTCAGTCTTATCAGTCTATCAAGAGTTGATAGAACAGTGTTGAAGTCTCCAACTACTCTTGTGTTACTGTCAGTGTTTTCTTTGGTCTATTAGTAGTTGTTTTAAGTATTTTGCAGACTCTTCATTGAGTGCATATATGTTTAGGTGTGTAATTTCTTCCTGATGTACATATACTTTGATTATTAAGAAATGACCTTCTTGTCCCTTCTAACCATTTTCAGCTTGGAAGTCTCTGTTGCCTGATACTAGTATGGCCACACTGGCCTTCTTGGAGGAGTTGTTTGTGTGTAGAATAGTTTTCCAGCCTTTGACTTTGAGTCTGTGTTTGCTCTGATTATTCAGATGCGTTTAGGCAGCAGAATGTTGAATGCAGTTTGTTAATCCATTTTGTCACTCTGTGTCTCTTAATTGGTGGTTTAGACCATTGACATTGAGAGAGATTATTATCATGGGATTCTGTGCCATCTTTCTGTTTAAACTTGTGCTTTTTGGAATTTGTCTTATCTTACAGTAGACCTTTCAGTCCTTTTTTTAAAGTTGGTTTTGAGTCTATGAATTCTTGAGCTATTGCTTATCCATGAAGTGGTGTATCTTCCCTTCAAATCCGAATGTGAGTCTAGTGGGGCAAAGAATTCTTGGTGAGCCCTTCATTTCATTGAGTCTTTTCAAGCTATCCCACCACTGTCTTTGGGCTCGGAGTGTTTTTTCTGAAAAGTGAACTGTGAATCTTAGGGATGCTCCTTTGTATGTCATTTCCTTCTTTGATCTTGCCACTTTCAGTATTCTATCTCTATCAATGGTTTTTGGTCATTTTAATTAGGATGTGTCTTGGAGTATTCTTATTGGGATTTCTTTTAGCCGATACCCTTCGGGTCTCCTGAATCTGGGAGCAAGTACTCTTTAATTCTGGAAACTTTTTAGCAATGATGGCTTTAACAGTTGCTTCATCTGGATTATCTTCTTGGCCCTCTGGGACCCCAATGATCCTTATGTTATTCCTTTTAACTTCATCCCAATTATCTCTTGTTGTCTGTTCGTTTATTGTATTTTTTCCATCTTCTGCTGTGGTTTAGAGATTCTCTGCCATCATCTTGCAGCTCACTGATTCTCTTTTCAGCAGTTGTTACTCTGCTGTGGAGGTCTTCCAGTGAGTTTTTAATTTCATTTACCAAATTTTTATATATGTCATATCTGCTTATATTTTCATTTGCATTTTCCTCATTTCTGCTCTCACATCCTCTTCTTTTTTAGTGACTTTGTATTCCATTGCTTCTTTGAGCCTTATGCATCCTTAACAGTTCTTTCCTAAATTCCTTATCAGAGAGGTTATATAGCTCCTTATTATTGCTTGGCTCAAACGGGCTAGCAGCTTCACTCACTGAGCTTGGTGAAGTTCTGTGTCGCTTTTCCATTACGACCTTTTGCTTGTTGCAAACTGTGTGAACAGGTGTGGCTAGATAGTACAGTTAGGGGGTGCCTTGGCTGTTTCCAGAGTTTTGTGCGAGGAAAGAAATGTTGGGTCCTATGTTCACTGAAACCTAGTAACAATATACACAAAGTGATTCGCGTGGATGCTACAGCATCTGTGTGGCTTTGAATTTAGGGATGTGTGACCTGAGTTTGGGGGTAGAAGGATGATTGGAAGGCAGCGCAGGGGAGGGAGGCAGGTGTCCCAGCGGTGGTTCGACGTGCTCGGGCTCTTGACCCTCTTTGTCCCGACTCCTATTTTTTTCTTGCCTTATTGCACTGATGAGGACTTCCAATAATACAGTGTTAGGTACAAATGGTGAGAGCAGAGGAAATGTTTTCAGTCTTTGACCATGTTACCTGTGAGCATGTTACCTGTATGCTTTTCCCATATAGGTTTTTTTTTAGATTTTAATGGGGTTACTTCCTTTTAATAGTTCATCGAAGTGATTTTATCATGAGATCTTGAATCTTGTTGTCTAGTGACACTTCTACATCAGTTGTAATTTTTTTTTCTGATTCTATTAGCCTGATCTACTGTACTGATGATCTTATGTTGAACCAATCCTTACCCCAGGAATAAATTCCAGTAATGGGTATAAGCCTAAATAAGTGTTACTAAGTTCACTCTTTTCTGATTGCTTTGCTAATTTTTGAGACAAATAGTAACAGAGGCAGCAAACTAATAAAGAGGTGAGCATATGCTTCATCATAGATCACGAGAAGCATTATGAGGGAATACAGAGTCCTGCGGGAGGCTCAAGAGTGGGGCTGGTAGAACGGTGAAACTGGGCTGTTAAGATGTAAGGTTTGAGAAATTCTCTGTGGAAATGACATTTGAGAAGAACCTGGATCAAGGTGAAGATGAGGTAGATGGTATAGGTGATATGTAATGGGACCCGCACAGGTGTGAATTTGCTTGGAGCCTGGGAAAGAACTAGGAAGGTGGGAAAGTAGGAAGAGGAAATTGAGTCCAGGCTGAGGAGGCCCAGTACAGAAACCAGCACATAAATCCAGACTCCCCACTCTGCCTTAGCAAGGGCAGCTCCCCTATGGCTTTTATACTCTCCCTTCTTTGTCTTTCCTTTGCTTTGCTGTCCTATTTCTAGAAAGAATGTGCTTGTTTTGTTCACCGAAGGACAGGCCCGAGTTCTATCCCAAATTTCCTCTGAAGAAGAGTGAAATGGAGTGGGTGGAGTGTCAGGTTGCTTCCACTCTCATTAAACATTGTGGCGTTTAATGGGTTTGGGGTGGGGGCTGGGAATCATTGTTTGAAATTACATTATATGACTGTTTTGTAGCTGAAATGTGAACCTGACATTTTAAATTTAAGTCATAGGGAATTGATTTCTACATAACTGATGTATTTAAACTGACGCATGGTTTGTAGTATGTTTTTATGTCCTATAAACATATTGAAATGTTTTGCATTCCCACGAAACAATTTTTCCAAATCTGCCTTTTTGAGGAGGAAGTGTGAATTACTCACTCGCTATTGTGGTAACTGGAAGGTGAAAAACTCCCTGTATCTTACGGATGTTTGTTACAGTGCTTGATAATGTAAGGAATGTTGGTATAAGTGCAACCAGCCTCATAGAGAACATTAGGGAATTGTCTTTTGTCCCCAAATGGAATTTTGCTACATTGTCTAGGGTTTCATAACTTTGTTTCCTTTAGCATTTAATCAGTTTGTGTTTTCTTCATTCCCTTATTCTAGATCATTTGATTTTCCACTGATAAAATATTTACTTGTCATATCAGGCTGGGTGCTAAACTTGGAAATTGAGGACTAAGATAAATTTAAAATTTGTTGGGACGTTTTCATCATAATGTAATCTATTTACTGTCTTGGCAGGGCTTCTGGCTCTTCTCATTTAACATGTGAGGAGACAGACTGGCAGCAGCTGTAACATGAAACCTGGTGGGATGGGGAACAACACAGATAGATATGCATGGGGAAATAGGGAAAATTAAAAAGAGTTACTGTGTGTGTGCTCCCTTAAATTCAATTGTGACTCAACATTGCTTAAATAGAATTTTATATTCCGTGTATCAAGGTTATTATAAGGTCATGCTAGATGATCCCAAGGGGGGAAGGAAACTGGCGCTAAATATTGTTTAGTGAAATGACTAAATTTGTCTCTTAATAATATTGTCATGTCCCAGGAGTTGTTTTGCTATAATGAGCGTGTTTTACAATCTCTTTGCCCCAGTAGACCTGAAATCTATTACTCAGCGCACAAGCATGCATGGGCAGTGTATTCTTAGCCGCTCCTCTCTGCCACTCAGCTGTCAAACCCTATGGAATCTAAAATAAAGCCTGGCCAATGGGAGAAGGCAGCGCCGTGTTCACTGGACGATTCCGAGGTGGACCCTCGGTCAGCCACAGCCGCAGTCAGTGTCCAGGCAGCAGGATGTAGAGCGTGGTGGGAGTTTTCCAGTGGGGTCCCTGAAAGGCACAGCATTGAAAGGCAGCGTCTAAAGGACAGATGAGGAATTACAGTACCTGACTTGTGGCTGCCCTTAATCAAGCTGCTGCTCTGGCAAGGAAGATTATTTTCAAGCGTGATGAAGTCAGCGAAGGATCCTGAAGAGGAAGAAAATATCGTTTGAGTTCCGAACTCAGGGTAGCCAGCATGAAGCGTGCCGAGTGGGGGAGAGGTGTAGAGCCGACAGTCACTTGTTAGGAGTTTGTCTGAGGCTCGCTTTTGTGACAGCAAGAGATTTGTAATTCAATGCGAAGTGGTTTGCTGTTAGCAACAAGAAACTGAATCCTGTCTATGATGAACTGTTGGTTTTCATGTGCTCCCAAGAACAGAGTAGGTATCTCTGCAGTTCAGCGGAACAAAAGATTCTTGGTTAGTCTTTCTGAACTCTTGACTTTCCTTTTTTTTAAAAATGTACCACTGTTGTGACTGACTTTTATTTCGGTTTTATTCTTCCTGATGTTGTTCACGGTTGGGGCTAATGACAGGAAACAAACGTTCTTGTTTCATTTTCTGGGTCTATAGTACGCATCATGGAATCTTCATAGTTGAGCAGTTTTTTTTTTTTTTTCTGTTAACTGACACTGGACTAAACAGAAAATGGTGCTTGGTGAAGTAGGGCTGAAATGTCATGTGATAAAGGGCTTTAATCATCTTCAATAATCTTTATGAAAGCATTATTGTTAGACTTTATGCTTTTAGCATTTGAGCAGTTCATTTCTCTGCCAGAAAGTGGTAAGTGAAATTGAAGTTTTAGCTACAAGACTAAACTGATAATCTAGAGTAAAGATATTATGCTAACCATGACTTAATTCCTTTGGCATTTGAAAACAGTATCCTGTGCTTCCTTCTACTACCAATCCCGAGTTTAGAGGAAGTGAAGTTTTGTTTGAAATCTTAAGAAAGGAGATATCTAATATCTGGTTCAGTTTAGACTTTGAACCAATAAATTATTAAAAATTGGCAGTTTGAGTTTTTGAAGTTTGAAATACACCTCCAAATTTGCCAAATTTAGAAACATTTCTGAAGTCTGTATGCAGTACCTGAGTCAGATTCTCACCAAAGAGTAAATATTTCAGGAGCGAGTTAAAGCTTTTAATGTCAGTATTTTTTTTCTGTTTGATTTTTATATTCATTGTTTACTTCAGCTACTCTAATCAATCTTTTGCTTATTCGGCTAGAAAATTGGGGGGAGAAGAATTGAAGAGAGGGGTTCTAAAGGGGTTCTAGATATAATATTGATCGAACATTTACAGGTTATATTTATTATAAGTAATGCATTTTTCCTTGTAGGATTTTGTTGTATACATGAACTTAAGATGTGCTTTGTAAATTAAGTGGAAAAAAGAAACATTTTTGTTTTAGAAGTAATTACGGTTGTATTACATATATTTACAGTAACTTTAGAGTGAAATCTTTGCAAGACCAAAACCTTAGTATCTGAATACCTGTTTTCCCTGCTACCTGAAAATAGAACATTCCCATTTTGTATGATTTTTTTTTTTTTTTTTTTGCTTTTTGGGTCACACCGGCGATGCTCAGGGGTTTCTCCTGGCTCTGCACTCAGGAATTACTCCTGGCGGTGCTCAGGGACCATATGGGATGCCGGGATCGAACCCGGGCCAGCACAGGCCGGCGCGTGCAAGGCAAACGCCCTACCCGCTAGGCTATCGCTCTGGCCCCCATTTTGTATGATTTGGGAGGTTTTTGGGATCTGGGAATGCTATTACCCATTGATTTAAATGAAAAAATGTTGAAATGTTGACTATTCCCAGACCCTCAAAATAACCTTACAATCTGAGCCAAATAGGAACATTCTACTTTTGGATAGTCGCATAAACCTGTAATATGTATTTTTGTTCTGGGTTATGGCATTTCTGCTTGCTAAGGAAAAGATTCAAGTTATTGACTTAAGAATGTCTTTAATACATTTTTCAATGAAAGATAGCTATAATCTTAATATAATGAAAACTTATGTGATAAATCCAATTTACAATGCTTTTTAGTCCTTTTATATATACAAATATTGAATATTTTATAATCAAATATTTTTTATTTTTTATAATCAAATATTTTTAACAAATATAATCTCAGTTGAATGTAAAAGAGAACGAAAAAAATAAAAGTAAGGCTATCACTTTTAGGATTTTAAGTATCTAGGATTTTAAGTATATTTTAATATTTTAGAGCCCTTTTTATTTTATTTATACAGTATTTATTTATTGATTGATTGATTGCTTGATTGATTTGTGCCACCATGAGATATACAGTTACAAAGATGTTCATGATTGGATTTTGGCCGTATGATGTCCCAGCACCCGTCTCTTACCACTGCACATTTCCCACCACCAGTGTCCCCAGATTCCCCCCCCGCCAGCCTGCCTCTATAGCAGTCACTTTGCCTCCCTCTCTCTCTCCCTTCTTTCACACATTATGACTTGCTATACAGACATTTAGGGGTGTCATGTTTATCCTCTTTTCTACATTCAATGCTCAGTTCTAATCTGGCGTTACCATTAGATTTTTAGGTTTTTAAACTGGTTTTGTTCTAGTATATAATCACTTTAATTATTTACTATGTTGAATGTATATGTACATAATGTGTCCAGAAATACATTTCCAAAAATGCCTTTTTGAATAAGTGCTATGGTAGAAAAGTGTGACGGTGTGTACTGAATCCAACTGCAACCGGAGATCTTGAGATCATACATAGGCAGAACCAAATCCGACACTGTAAAATGAGAGGAGGAAAAGCACAGGGATTTTAGAAGTCACCAGTGAGAAGTTGTGGTTGGGTTTTTAGCCACGTGGATCCTTTCATATTCCCAGAGCCTTAACTTCTATCATCCGTAGAAGGGGGTGTAATATGCCTCACCCCTTTCCCACCCTCCAATCTCCCCCAAAAGCCTGCAATCTCCCCCACAAATTGTTAGAACAATTTGTGCCTGGATAGATGTTCAGTAATTCTTTTCCTTTTTTTGCCTTGAAGGTAAAAAAATGAAAAATGAGACAGAGAACATGAGAAATGTGCCTTTTCTCAAAAATACCATTTAGAATGATTTCTTGTGCCAGAGAGACAGTGCCGTGAATACGGCAGGCTTGCCTTTGCACACAGCTGACCCCAGTTTGAATTCCTGGCACTGAATATGAACCTCCAGCACTGCCAGGAGTGATCCCTGCACAGAGAGCCAAGGATCACTGGAAGCTCTGAGCATGGCCATTGAAATACCCTCATATCCCAGCATGATTTCTTGACTCTATGTGCTTTGGAAAGGGATCCTAACTCTAACTCATAGAATGCTAGCACGGTGGGGAGGAGGAAAGGCTAGATGCAGGAGAATATTGCGTGGAGCATCTCAGAGTACTGCTTTCCCTTGTCTTTTCCTTCCTTCTTTACAAAGTCATAAAAATAAAGCATGTTGGTATGTCATAATGGTTTTTTCTCCCTCTTTGCAGCACGTAGCAGATTGGAACAAATATGATGACCGACTGATGAAAGCAGCGGAAAGGGGAGATGTAGAAAAAGTGTCCTCAATCCTTGCTAAAAAGGGAGTCAATCCCAGCAAATTGGATGTGGAAGGCAGATCTGCGTAAGTGTTGTTCATGCATGGCGTGTCCCTGTGGGAACTGGCGAGAACGTCCATACGAATGACATCTCTGAATTGTGCTTATCGGCTTCTTAATTTAAAAAAGGCCTTATCAAAGCTCACTCTATGAAGTCTTCCAAATGGCATTATCAAACATTTTGGACTAGTGATTGTTCTCCATTTGAATGATTTTCGAATCAGAGAGAGGATGCTAAAGCATTCCCCAGCAATCTAGTTGTTTCTGCCCTGTGACAAAGCAGCCTGGGTCACTGGGTGCATATACACTTTTATGACTCCTTTTTTTTCAAAGTATTTTATTATACCCCGTGAGATATACAATTAAAAAGTTCATATTTGGGTTTTGGTCATACAGTGTTCCAGCACCCGTCCCTCCACCAGTGCCCATCTCCCACCAACAACATCCCGGTTCCCTCTCCCCTCCCCCAGCCCGCCTCCATGGCAGGTTCTTTATTTCTTGCCCTTTCTCTCTCTTTCTCTTTTCCTTCCCTTCCAGACAATGGATTACAGAACATACGTTAAAGGGTTGTGTATGACTCCTTTTTGTTTGGTCCTCACAGTCACTCTGACAGAAGAGGAAGAAGTTTACAAAGGTTAATAACTTGGTCACATCTCATGAGGACACAACATGGGATATGAACCCGATTCTTGGAGGAGTTCTTTTTTCCTTTTTCTTTTTGCTTTTTTTGGGTCATACCCAGCGATGCTCAGGGGTTACTCCTGGCTCTTCGCTCAGGAATTACTACGTGGCCGTGCTTGGGGGACCATATGGAATGCCGGGATTGAACCCGGGTCGGCCACGTGCAAGGCAAACGCCCTACCCACTGTGCTATCGCTTCAGCCCTTTGGAAGAGTTCTTTCAGCAGTGTTTTCTCTCTGTCACCAGTTGATTTTTACAGTTGGCAATTTCATTAATATGAGAAAGTTTAGAGGTAAACGGGCAGCAGAATAGCTAGTATGGCTTGGGAACACAGGTGATCTACCTTTATGGCTCGGGACACAGGTGATTCTACCTTTATGACTCGGGGACACAGGTAATTCTACCTTTTGGGGGTTTTTTGTTTGTTTCTGAGGAGGACTGTTAGCTTGTTTATATGTGCACAGACCAGATATCTCTTAGCCGCCTTGTGTTATCTTCATCACTCCCTTTCCTGTAGGCTAGGGGTGGGCTAGTAGTTGGGTTAAAAGTCGGACTTTGTTCTGGCAGTACTCTCTATAATCATAGCTATTGAAATCTCTGGGAAACCTTCCAGAGTTAGAGGTGAAAAGTCTCATTTCCTAAAATTCCTCGGTCTTACGCTTGTGTGAGTTTACTTCTAACTGGAAACTAGATACTGATTATGGAAATGAATGTTAGGAAATGAATAGTTCATGCTTATTGTGTGCCACTAGCTTGGAATGCTTTGATTTTTAGCACAGTAAAAACAGAGAAAAAAAAGAATTTAAAAATTAAGTCCTTTTGAGAATAGTAAGGTTAGAAAGCTTCTACTTTTTAAAATATTACTTTAATATTATCAAGATGATAATTCGGTAGCTTCAGAAGTCTGGGTTATTTTGAATACTAGCCCTATTTTTGTTAAATATAAAGCTATATTTAGGGTAAATCCAAAAGTGACCTTGTTTTTTATGTTTCTTTTTCTCCAAATGCCAAGACATTAAAATGTGAATGGGGTAAAAACAATGAGGGTACCTTTGGACTGACAATTTTCAGTGAACCATTATTTCTTCAGTTCTTCTCAACCATGCTTTGAATTTGAGTAATTTTCCCCCTATTAATGATCATAGCTATAAAAATTGTGTCTAATTTGATGAACTTTGAACTTTAGTTTTTCAAACATTTGAGAAACATTAGTCTGTGAGTTTTTTTAACTCTAAAAAGTATAATTTTCCAGGCTTCATAGTATGAAGTACTTTTAGTAGTTCAGCGAACTGCACTTATCCTTAATTAAAACATTTTCTATTTAGTCCCAAATACGTTTTCTATATTATCCTTAATTACAGAACCGTTTATCTGTATGTCTGTTTCTATTTTTTAAAACAAAAGCAAAGTGATAGGTGCTTCTTATCTCAGTGTCCTGTTTCAAAAATGAATTCCTTGGAGCCTGCCTATAGTCTGTCAGGGAATAATTTTTTTTTTCATGTTCATTGCTTTCCTTGGGTATGGCTCTTTGCTGACACAGAGGGGTGATTCACCAGGGATCGCCCTGGACCTTCCCCTGACAGTTGATTGGAAGCACTCTTCAGCCCCAGCTGTCTTCTTGAGATCTAGGCATAAAGTGAGCACAAACTGGATGTACCTCTCCGGGCTTCCGATCAACCCTGCATCATTGGCTCTTCTCCATCTTGTCAGCTCATTGGTTTCTTCAGTTATATAGTGTCTTATATTTTTTTGTAGCTCTTTGACTTGGCCTCAGGAGCAAGGAGTGTCCAAAAAACCTAAATAACTGTTTTTTGTTTTTTCTTTTTGGGTCACACCCAGCGATGCTCAGGGCTTACTCCTGGCAGTGCCCAAGGGATCATGTGTAAGGCATATACCCTACCTGCTGTGCTATCACTCCAGCCTCAAGCCTAGATCATTGTTACTGAAGCAAAGTTTGCCTAATTTAAGGCTGGCTTTTAAAATTACAGATGATTACTTCCATAAAGCCCCTTTTCTTTCTAGCTCTCTGCATCCAGTTGACTGGAGCCACCTTACCAGTCTCAGCAAGCAGCATTAGAGAGGGTGGGTGTGTTGAAATTTTTGTCCTGGTTTCAGGATCAGTGTGTATTGATAGTTTTTTGAGAAATCTACCACATTTTGTGAGCCAAGAAATGAAAACAAAATGGAAAAATATGTTATCTCCAAGATTGTTGGGAGGCTAACAGTCTGTTCTTGAAGAAAATTTCCATCGGCCAAAGAGTCTGTGGTCCATCTCACTGTGTGAGTACCCACTTAGCCTTAGAGATATTATTTGATACCCTCAGCATTATAGCAATTTAATTCTACTACAGAAAGAACTTAGCAGTCATTTAAGAACACTGTCTTCCTTTAATCGGAAGAAGCATCTTTTTCTGATTCAAATGGTACACAAACCTTCTCTACTTTACTTAGTGCTTGGTCCTAGTTTGCATTCATATCTATCATAGTTCCAATAGGATGGCATGACTGAATGTAGTAATATATGGGAATACATTTGCAAGTCATGTCCTGATTTTGTCTCTAATCATTTATTTATTAAAATACTTGTGAGTCACATGGTGTAGCAGGACTATATGTATGAAACAATAATATTGGCTAAAATATGCTGGGGCCAGAGAGGTAGTGCTGCAGGTAGGTTACTTGCTTTGCATGCGACTGACCCAGCCACCTGTGCTGGGTCGTGTGTGGTACCCAATGTGATTCCTCCAAGCACCACCAGAAGTAAGCCCTGAACACAGAGACAGGAATATGTCCTGAGCACAGCCAGATGAGACCCCAAAACCAAAAAATAAAATAGAAAATAAAGTCTATACTTTTTTTAAAAGAAAAACTCAAAGTAAATAGTAAACAGGGATAAAATAAAAATATTTTAATGGGTATATCAAGTATCAAATAATTTGATATGCCAAAAACTGGTAAAATTATGAACCTCAATTCCATGACCTGAAGAATATTTTGAGGCTCTTCCTGTCCCTGGAGCGAGCAGATGCCCTTCGGCTACACTTGCCTCGTGACAGGACGTACGGGAGATGTTACTGGTGCCCACTCGAGCAAATTGATGAACAACGGGAAGAAAGTGATACAGTGATACAGTGATACTGGGCATATCCATTGTCTGGTACTTTTTTGGTTCTGGGGATATAATTGGAAACAAGACAGACCAAAATTCCAGCTTTGAGTTTAAAGTTCAGTGAGAAGAGACAGATTAACCACAATGACAATCAAAAATTTTTTTTTAATTTTTTGAGTCACACCTAGCAATGCTCAGGGGTTACTCCTGGCTCTGCACTCAGGAATTACTCCTGGTGGTGCTCAGGGAACCATATGGGATGCTAGGGATTGAACCTGGGTCAGCCACATGTAAGGCAAATGCCCTCCCCGCTGTACTATTGTTCCGCCCATAATATTGAAGTTATATATGATGTCAGAAAATGTTAAGTTCTATGTAGAGTAATAAGGAACAGTAATTTAAGACATGGATGGTGAACCTAGGAGTCCTGATATTTCAGGGGCTAGGGAAATGAATACTTTTAAAATGTTGTGGTCTAAAAATACACAGTGGAGACAACATCTACACTTCTATGTTCATAGCAGCACTATTCACAATAGCCAGAATCTGGAAACAACCAGAATGCCTGAGAACAGATGACTGGATAAAGAAACTATGGTACATCTACATGATGGAATACTACGCAGCTGTTAGGAAAAACAAAGTTATAAAATTTGCCAATAGGGGCCAGCACGATAGTCCAGTGGGTAGGGCATTTGCCTTGCATGAGGTCAACTGGGGTTCTATTCCTGGCATCCCTTATGGTCCCCTGAGCACCGCCAGGAGTAATTCCTAAGTGCAGAGCCAGGCGTAACCCCTGAGCATTGCCAGATGTCACCCAAAAGCAAAAAAAAAAAAAAAGCCAATAAATGGATGGACACAGAGAGGATTATGCTGAGTGAAATTAGCCAGAGGGAAAAGGAAAGATATAGAATGACTGCATTTATTTGTGGGATATAAAAAATAGTATGATACTAATATCCCAGGCCAGACAAAACATGGATCAGGAGGTCTTGTCAGTGGATGGAATCTCCCACAAGTGTGTGGGAGTCAGAGGTTAGGTAAGACAGAGAAAGGAACAGTGTACTAGTAATTATTGTAAATGATAATACCAGCATAGAACTAAGCATTGAATGTAGGTAAAAAGGATATATATGATAACCTCTAAATGTATGTATTGCAAGCCACAATGTGTAAGAGAAAGAGAGAGAGGAGAGAGGAGAGAGAGAGAGAGAGAAGTAAAAATTGCTTGTTATAGATGCAGGCTGGGGAGGGGAAATAAGGGGACATTGGTGGTGGTACTGGTGGAGGAATGGGTGCTGGAATACTGTATGACTGAAACCCAAATAAGAACACTTTTGTGACTGTATATCTATCTCACAGTGGTAAAATAAAAATTTTAAAACAATATAAAAATAAATAAAGTAAAAATAAACTAAAAAAATAAATACAGTAAAACAGTGTGGTCTACAAAGACCTCTGCTGAGAGTGTGTCTCAGAGCGTGTCTGTGTCTGGGCACCTGCTGAGAGTGTGGCTCAGAGCGTGTCTGTGTCTGGGCATCTGCTAGTGCTTGCACCTCCCGTGTGCCCTGGCAGGAATGTTTATTGCACTAGTGTGGTGCTCCATTCTTTTTAAACCTAAGTTCACTTTCCTTTGTCAACAAGTTCTGCCATATTGGCCAGTTTGGATTTGGTCTAGTCTAGGTTCAGATCTTATTGCACACAAACTATTTCTGTGTTGTTCATAAATTATTTGGTGATAAATAAACATGGGATGTCTTGTATCTTTTATCTCAAATACTCGATGGCTTACATTTCTGTACTCACCTTATTGGACAGTTGCTCAGTTGGACGTGTGTCAGGGAAGAAACCTTTTCCTTCTTCCCTTCTATGTTGTGGTCTAGTAACTAGGTTTATGTAAAACAGATTAATAGGAGTAAACCCAATTTCATATATACTAGAGTCTGAAAAGACGTGGATACCCAGAGACAGGCCATTGGAAAAGGAAGCTTAGGGGCTTAGGGAGCCATTGGAAAGGGAGCTTAGGGGCTCAAAGGGAGAGGGAGAGGCAGCTCACTAGAAGATGAAAATAGCAAATGTTTGGTAAGCAAATGCCACAGCATGCAAAGAAGGCTTTTCTGATCTCCAGTTAGTTATCTCTGGTATTAGCTCTCCCCTAATACATTCATTTACCTAATTCTGTTTTGGTTGGGGGTGGTGAGAGTTTAGTCCTATACTCTGCATAGCACAGGAAATATTCCTGGCTCTGTGATCAAGTGTGACCCAGGGTGGTGCTCAGGGGATCATGACGTGGTGACAGGGATTCAAACTAGGGTCCCTCAGAATGCAAAACACATGCCTTCACCCCTATACTATCTCTCTGGTACAGGCACTTACCTCATTCTTTTAGACAGTTTGAGGGGAGGTAAACAGGTTTTCCTGACTGTGGTACCTTCAGTCTCTTTAGCTAGAAATAATTCACATGCCATAGTGACATATTTTGGGGGGTCACAGTCTCAGCTGTTTGTGTGATCTCAGGTTATCATGTTGGTCCTTTAGCAAAATGAAGAGTAAGGTTATAGTTGTTGATGAACTGGGTTAAGTTGACTACAGTTATTTTATCAGTGGAGGGAGGGGCTCAAGAGTAGCTTAGTTAGTCTTGTCGAAGGTCTTTATATGCCAGGTTGAATTTGGTGATTCCAAGAGGAGACAGAGAAGTACTTAATGTTTTTGGCTTTTTTTTCATTCTCCTGTAACTTACTTTTATTTGTATGAGGCAATTTTAGTTTATTTGAAACTAAGCCAAATAATCTAATGGAAAATTTCAGTGCATTTACTAAGTCCAAAGTATCAGTGCCTTTGCTATCGATATAATAGAATTAGTGATATAGTTAAAATATTTTATTAGACTGTGTTCAATAAGACTATTGAATACAGAAATATTCTTTTGGTCCCAAGGAGTTTTTTGTAGAAAAGTATTGACTCCTTATGTAAGTTTGGATCAAATGAGTTTTTCAGTAATACAAGTAACATGTGATTTGTCAGTTAATACTGATATTTTTTGGTATCAGATGTGTAGGTAGGTCGGTATGTTTATGCATGTTTCTCTCTTTTCTCATATCAAATATATAGATGATATATGTGTGTATGTTGAATAAAAAGTTCAGTTGCCCATTGGCAGTTTCCATGGCATAACAAGCACTTGCTTTTTATTAGCTTTCATGTTGTGGCTTGAAGGGAAATCTTGAGTGTCTGAGCGCCGCCCTCGTCCATGGAGTGGATATTACGAGCACTGACACTGCAGGTATGTTTTCACCCATCGTCACTTGCAAAGTGGGAGGAGATACAGCATCACCTATTGCTAGTGTTCTAGTGCTACTAAACAAGAGAAATCCCTTATTTTCTGCTTCTAAATATTGGGAGAAGGTTAACTTCTGAGGCATCACTGTGTGATGAGGTGAGGGTACAGGTGGGGCGTAGTGGAAGTGAGGAACAAGTGCAAGCTACTTAGGGGGGAAAGGATTACTGACCTGAGCAGCATTTGAAGACCTAAAGTCTGCTATTACCTTGGTGGTATCAGAGAATCCTAAAATCACTGATTTTAAAAAGCCCTTTCAGTGTTGTTTAGTTCATGTCCCCATATTATTTGCATGTGAAATTTCCCTCTAACAAGGTCATTCAGCAGCTGGTAGCCAGTGAAATGATGCCCATGACTTGTGATGCTGAACTAACCGCCTCACAACAGAATCACCAACAATGGCCACAGGAAGAAAGGAAACACTCAGAGCCCATGGGACAGAGCTAACTTTGCTAACACATCTGCTCCTCAGGTCAACCAGGGAGGCAGTGTGGCACTGAGCCTTTCCTGGGCTTGCCCCATAGCTCAGATGAGTTGTGTCAGTCTTTTCTTAACCATCATGCTCCCCGAAATCTGTTCTCTGGTTAACTATACCTGTAGGGGAGGAGGGTTAGAATTCTTACTATTGCACTGATTCTAATTTAAAGTGATGGAAAGTATCTTTATTTATTTTTATTTATTTATGCTTATTATCTTTTTTTAATTCATGGCTACTTTACTGACGTCTGCCTTCCCTCCTCTAGTCCAGATCAATCTCAAATGCATTCAAGCTCATCAAACACCATGCCGTTCTACCACAGACCCTCTCAATGAATTTTTTACCCCTTTTTAAGATCATGTTTATTTGCTTCATTTTGTTATTTGCCCGTAAAGTTTTCCCTTTTTTGTGTACAAAAAATATAGTCTTATTTATGATTATACCATTTTATGCCATACTGTGTTGTATGTGTTATGCTGTGTGATCCAGATTATAGATTATGATTGACATCTGATAATGTCCCATGCATTTTCTCTTAACTCCTTCACTCACAAGCAGTCACTGTCACTGTCACTGTCTTCCCGTTCATTTTCGATTTGCTCGAGCGGGCAGCAGTAACACATCTCCGTATGACCTGTCTCATGCTAGTAGAGCCAACGGAACCTGCTTGCTCCAGGAACATAAAGAGCCTCAAACCATTCCATCAGGTCATGGGAATGAGGCCTATAATTGTTACTGGTATCTGGCATATCAAATACGACCACGGGTAGCTTGCCAGGCTCTGCCGTGTGGGTAGCATACTCTTGTAGCATACTCTTGTAGTCATCTCAAAATCCAGCATTTATTGATGAACCGGCGCGAGCTGGGCTGTGATAGGTTGGTTTGCTGGGTGGAATTCTGACGAGGGAGGAAGTCGGATGTGGAAAATGGAGGTCCTCATGGAGGGGTGGGGGTTGTCTGGCTTGTTGTGAGGCTCCGCTGGGGTGGTGGGCCAGGGCTAGAACCTGCCATCCCTCCCAGGCACCCTCATGAGCGGCTGGGCATAAGTGAGAGCCAGTAGCAGCTCTGCCCCATGTCTGTCTCTGGATCAGCATACCTGGGCCGGATTAAAAAAGACTGCAGCAGGGTGGATCTCGATGAGCCGGGCTGTGATAGGCTGGTCTGCTGGGTGGAATTCTGACGAGAAGGGAAGTCCAGATGTGGAAAATGGAGGTCCTCATGAAGTGTGGGGGTCGTCTGGCTTGTTGTGAGGCTCTGCTGGGCTAGATTAAAAAAATCTGGCTCACAAGCAGTGTGAAAGTATATTAAAAAGAACCAGATTTCAAGCTAGTACAGTTTTGTTATTTGTGACCTATGTTTTAGCAGGTAAGCAGCCTTAGTGTAATTCATAATTGGTTTGCTTCTTGGGCCACTCAGGGCTTTCTCCTGGTTCTGCACTCTCTAGAACCTGGTGGTGTGCCAGGGATCAAACCCAGGTCAGCCATGTGCAAGGCAAGCACCCTGCCCACTGTACTATCTCTCTCTCTCTCTCTCTCTCTTTTTTTTTTTTTTTTGCTTTTTTTGGGTCACACCCAGCGATGCTCAGAGTTACTCCTGGATCTGCACTCAGGAATTACTCCAGGCGGTGCTCGGGGAACCATATGGGATGCGGGGATCGAACCCTGGCCGGCCGCGGGCCAGCCGCATGCAAGCAAACGCCTTACCTGCTGGGCTATCGCTCCGGCCCCACTGTACTATCTCTTTGTTTCCCTGTTCTACTATGTTATTTTTTTTGGGGGCCACATCAATGGTGCTTAGGGTTTGCTCCAGGTTCTGCACTCAGGGATCACTCCGGCAGGGTTCTGGGGCGCTGGGATTGAACTCAGGTCAGCTACATGCAAGACAAGTCCGAACCTGCTGTACTCTTTCTTTGGTCATCCTGATGTACAGTTTTATGTGACCGAATTTCTCTGGCATCTCGTTACACTGGAGACCATCACCACTGTGCCTACCCTCCACTCCCACTCCTCCCCACCATCCTATGACATGTTCTGACCTTGCAAACACCAGTTATTCTGGTCACTTTACACAATTTTTGAAACGTTTCTAGAACATTTGTTCATAACATGTAGCAAATTGAACTTTAAAATCATCACGACTGGGGCTGGAGCAATAGCACAGCTGGTATAGGAATTGCCTTGTATGCGGCCGACCTGGGTTCGATCCCTGAATCCCATATGGTCCCCTGAGCACTGCCAGGGGTAATTCCTGAGTGCAGAGCCAGGGGGTAATTCCTGAGTGCAGAGCCAGGAGTAACCCCTGAGTGTTGCTGGGTGTGACACAAAAAGCAAAAAATAAAAAAAATAAATATATATAATAAAATCATCACGTCTGACTTATTTGTAATTAAGGGATGCTCAAGAATGCTTGAGTGTGTTGTGTCCAAGCCTCTCTAAATTTCTAGATTATCCCCCCCCCCTCCTGAAACTGATTAGTTGTTATACAGAAGTGATCAGATCCAGGGAACCATAACCACTTACCTAAACTCAAAAAACTGAAGGAGTTGAAAATCAATTTATTCATCCATCTGAGAAGAACAGAATGTAATTGCTACTTTTATAGCAGAAAGGGCTACTAGTGAAGTCATTATGGTTTTAGTTTGTGGAGTTAGAGCACTAAAGATGAGAGGCTGCGATAGCCTGATAAAACTCTTGTGTTTCACTGTCAAAGAGGGAGAGATGTATAATGAATACAACTCAGAGAAATAGAATCTGGGGAGAGAATATTCTCTGCAAGACCTCCTTCACCCACTAAGTTAGCTTTTTGGTAATCTCTTTCCTGCCCTTTTCCCACTGTGTTATTTCAGTGACATATATTTGATTAAGTCTTATTCATAGTCCTCTTAGAGGACTTTGAATTTAATTGAAATATAAAAATTAGAGATTATCCTTTCTTTGGTTTCATCTCTGTCTCAAGTTCATAACTGTGCTTCCTGTGTGGGGACATTGTGTAACATCGAGGCATCACCCTCTCTGTCTTTTTTTCCATGCACCCTGCCTTATTATGCCAGTATTGAATTAGTCTCTCAGGTACGGCTTTGTGTAGTTTTCTTCCAACTTTATTGTTTTGGTGTGCTTGTTGTTTCTTATTAAAATATCAAACTGGGTGAAATTTCTTAGACATTGAAAAAAAAGCTTATAAATTAAATGGCTTATCAAATAATATTTAGAAAAAGTAAATCATATCTTTGTGGGAAATTCTCTCTATTTTCCATGATTTCTATTTTAGGGAGAAATGCTCTTCATCTGGCTGCAAAGTATGGACATGCATTGTGTCTGCAAAAACTTCTACAGGTAATGAAAGTGATTAATGCTGAAACATTATTATTATTATTATTATTATTATTATTATTATTTGGGTTTGGGGTCATACCTGGTGATGCTCAGGGGTTTACTCCCAGCTCTACACTCAGGAATCACTCCTGAAAGTGCTCTGGAGACCATATGGGGTATTGGGGATCAAACCTGGGTTGACCACATGTAAAACCAAGTGCCTTCCCCACTATATTATGTCTCTGTCCCCTAAAACTTCATTATTTGGACTGCAAAGAATAGATATGTGTTGAATGTGTTTCTGGCATCTGCGATCAAAGAAAATAGGAGTGTTACTTTTTTCAGCTTACATAATAGTTTTTCCATCATTTATGAAAGAATGTGAACAATAAATCATCAAACCTCTGAGGGAAGTGAGCCGCATAACTCCACTGTATTAAAAATAAATAACAAAAGTTTGACCTTCCTGTTGACATTAGCTGGGGATTGGAATTTTCTGTTGTCCAGTATACAACATAAGACAAAATGACACAGCACAGCATCTCTTTCTAGATAAACATGTAATGATTTAGATGACCTACCACATAGTCAAACTTTTAATCAGGCAACCACAGTGTTCTATGAACTTGTGGGCTGTGTTATGTTTTCAGCTCCAGGATCCAGCCATGTATTTTCATAAACATTTTTTGCCATCAGGTTTCACAGCAGAACACATTTGCTTTTCTGAATCAGTTGTTCAGGTTTTTAATTAACACAACCCAGATAATAACTAAGCTCCCATATCTCTATGCTATTGTCATGTGCCTTATGTTTTCCTGCTTGGATGAAATACTGTTAAATTTTGCAGTATAATGTTATTATATTTGTTTCACGTCAAAATATTGAATGACTTGTCATCTTTAGCTTTTGGATAAGTGGAATATTTTAAGATTGAATAACAGATGTTCATTTGAGCATTGATGTTTATTTTAAGTGAAACTCACTCCTAAATGATGAAGTTTCTTGTGTTTGAATAGTACAATTGCCCCACGGAGCATGTTGACCTCCAGGGACGGACCGCACTCCATGACGCAGGTGAGCAGGGGCTTCATTTGGACGTAGAAAACTATTTGCTAAAATGGCTGCACTTTTAAGGTTAGTGTTTTTGTGTGGATATTTTTGTATAATTTATAGAGAAACAGAATATTAAGTATTTTACTTATGTGAATTTGAAGTGCAACACGGCTAGGCTTAGAAGAGATTCAGTCAGTATTTATAGGCTAGTTTACTAAATAATAAAAAGCCCAAAGATGATGAACCAGTCATAACCCACTTTCAGATGTTGTAGACAGCATATAATGGTCAAAAGGCCAACCCAGGGGCTGGAGTGATAGTACAGCAGGTAGGATGTTTGCCTTGCCCACAGCCGATCTGGGTTTGATACCTGGCATCCCATATGCATATGGCCCCCGAGCATCAGTCAAGAGTAATTTCTGAGTGCAGAGCCAGGAGTAACCCCTGAGCATTGCCGGGTGTGATCTAAAAAGAAAAAAAAAAAAAAGCCAACCCATAAAGAAGATAGAATTGTTACTATACGTGCACCAGGGCTGGAGAGACAGCACAGCCATTTGTGAGGCATTTGTCTGCCATTTGTCTGCATTCAGCTGACCTGGCTTTGATCCCAACACTTCACTTGATCACTTGAATCCCGTTATTCATCGATTTGCTCGAGCGGGCGCCAGTAACATTTCCATTGGACCCTATCACGTGCCAATGTAGCCCAATGGCATCTGGTTGATTCAGGAATATGAAGAGCCTCAAACCGTTCCTTCCAGGGTCTTAACAAGGAAGTCTGACCATCTTGTAGGTGGGCGGCCACGTGATCTTTTGACATCCCGTGGGATCCAGTCGGTAACGGCTCTAGTCCAGCGGTTGTCTCCAAATCGCATTACATGTCCAGCCCATCTGATTTTCGATGCCTTGGCAAACGAGACAGCGTCCCTGATTCTGGAATAGCGACGGAGGTCAGAACTCCGATTCCTTCTCTCACTTGAGTGAGACGTGATATTCCAAGCATAGCTCTTTTGATGCCTCTCTGGAAGACCCGAATAGCATTCTCATCCTGCTTTCGTAGGGCCCAGGTCTCTGAGGCGTATGTTAATGCAGGGAGAACAGTGGAGTCGAAGAGATGTGCCCGGAGCCGGAGGTTCTTTGTCCTTTTAGCTATTTCTTCGATGCCTTTAAAGGCATTCCATGCCGCTTTCTTCCTCCTGCGCAGCTCAGGTTTTAGGTCGTTCATCATGTTGACTTCTCGACCTAGGTATACATAGCTGCTGCATTCAGAGATGTTTGTTCCATTGAGAGTGAATGGGGCCTCTGGAACTAGTTCATTTCTCATGAACATAGTTTTCTTCAGATTCAGCTGTAGACCTACCTTTCCACATTCTTGGTCAAAGTCAGCCAGCATTTGTGCTGCTTGGCTAATGTTTGGTGTTATTAGAACGATGTCATCAGCGAAGCGGAGGTGGTGTAGTTGCCGACCATCTATCTTCACTCCCATTCCTTCCCATTCTAATTGCCTCATGATGTTCTCGAGGGTGGCACTGAAGAGTTTTGGTGAGATGGTATCACCCTGTCGAACCCCTCTTTTTGACATCAATGATCACTTCTTTGTAGAATGGTGAGATCCTGGTGGTGAATCCGTAATACAGCTCACGAAGGATCTTGATGTATTGGGTTTGAACACCCTGTTTGACTAGGGCTTCGATGACTGCTTCAGTCTCCACAGAATCAAAGGCTTTCTGTAAATCAATGAACGTGAGACAGAGTGGCATCTTGTACTCCCTACAAACCTCAATGAGCTTGGTTACTGTGTGGATATGGTCGATTGTGCTGAATCCTTTCCGGAAACCTGCTTGCTCGCATGGTTGACCTTCATCTAGTGTTCTGCTAATCCTGTTCAGGATGACTCGTGTAAACAGCTTGTAGATGACAGACAACAGGCAGATGGGGCGATAGTTGCCGATGTCGTGAATGTCTCCCTTCTTGAACAGTAGAACTGTCCTGCTGGTTTTCCATTTGGAGGGCACCTTGCATTCGGACAGGTAGCGTGTGAAGAGCCGAGCTAGTGTATTGATGAGTACCGACGGCAGATGCTTCAGATGTTCGGGTCTGACTTTGTCTGGGCCTGGTGCTGTTCCCTTCTTTACCGATGAGATGGCATGTCGGATTTCAGAAGGGAGAACATTGGGAATGACATATCCATCCTGTGGAATTTGGTATGTGGGCAGGTGGATGTGGCTATCAAAGAGATTTGAGTAGAAGTCCTGGATAATCTTCTCCATTGCCTTTCTGGAAGATGTGATAGATCCATCAGGGCATCGGAGGGCAGTCATCTTGGTCTTATAGTTGGCGAAGGACAGGCGGGCAGTGCGAATACTTTTCCCAGCTTCTGCTGCATCTTCTAGTATTTCTGCTCTTCTGTCTTTGAGGTCTGCTTTTATCGCTTCTCTGCACTGTTTAGCAAGCTTGGACGTTAGCATTAGGTCTCCTGAGGCTCGCGCCTTGCCACGTTGGCGAATGAGCTCAAGAGTTTCTGAAGACAAGCGCCCTTTTGTGTCTTTCTCTCTCTCGGCATTCTTCGCACAATCATGGAGGTGCTGAACCAGTCGGTTGTATTCTTCATCGATGTCATCAATGATGGTATCTTCCCATGTTGCCGCAATGGTGCCAAAGAGTTCCCAGTTGGTGGTCGTTCTGGGAGTTCTCTTCTTAAACTTTGCAGCCTTTTCTCCCGTTACGGGAAGTAGAATTTTGCACGAAGGGAGACGGTGGTCCGATCCTGTGTGGAATTTGGGGACGACAGCAACATCGGTCAGACAAAACCGTCGATTGAAGATGATGTGGTCAATTTCATTGTGGAACTGTCCGCCAGGAGATTCCCATGTCCAACGTTTCACTTCAGCTTTCTGAAACTGTGAGTTCCCATGAATAGTCTTGGTGGACATGATGAACTCAGATAGTCTCTCACCTTGTTCGTTCCATTCTAGGCCATGGGTCCCGATGTGGAGTTCTTCAGCCGATCTTCTCGGTCCTATCTTGGCATTAAAATCACCGACTATAATCTTGTAGAAGGTGTGATCTTTTTTTATAGAACTCCTCCAATTCCATGTAGAATTTCTCAATTTCATCTTCTTTGTATGTGGATGTTGGTGCATAGACAATGAAGATAGAAATTGCTGGCAGTGGGCCACATCTCCTCAAGTGTAATCGTCCTATTCGGTTTGTTAGGCATTCAAATGAATCAATGTTGACAGCCATGTTCGTGTTGACAAGGATACCAACGCCACCGACGCCTCTTTCATCACATGTTCCAAGGAACAATTCTTCTCCGGTGTCAAATACAGCATGATGCGACTGACGCCTCCCTCGTCTCAGTCAGACCAATGATGTCGTTGACTTGATCTTTCTTGCTTGCAGCATCAGATCCTCAATATATGCTTCCGTTGCCAGTGTACGTGCATTGAAAGTACAGACAGTCATTTTAGTCCTTCTTCGTTTTGGCAGCCTAGGACAGCCTTGAAATTTTATCAGGCACTGCTTGTTTGCCTTTCTTACTGCTGCCGTATTAAGGGCTCTTTCGGGGTCAGGAAAATAAACATTTTTTGTTACTGGATTTGGCATATCGAACACGCATCAGACAGCTTGCCAGGCTCTGCCATGCGGGCACTATATTCTCATTACTTTGTGGGACTCTCTCAGAGGGGTGGGTAGAATTTTTGTGGTAGTTTGGAGGCAAGTTTCTTGCCCCCACAGCGCGCCGCAAAGGAAAGCTGGTTTCTCCTCTGCCGGGTGTACCTGTGTACCTGATCCCAACACATATATGTCATTCAGTCACCACCAGGAGTGACCCCTATGCCAGAGCCAAAGAGTAAGCCCTAGGCACAGCTGGGGGGTGGCCCAAAACAAACAAACAAACAAACATACAAAAATATATACATGCACCAAATATGGTCCTGTCTATATAAACAAAACCATTATTATCAGATGTAAAAATATAATATTAGTAGAAGATCTTATGGTAATAGAGGATTATTTAGATAAAATAAACCAGGAAATAAATGCCTTAAATTAAGTGAATGATCAGGTGGACTTAAAAGATATGCAGAGAAATTTCCATCACTACCAAAGTGGATGGCCCTTATAGGGCAAAACATTTACTGGAGTGGCCCCAAGCTTCTTCAGCACTGCTGGTTGTGGTCCATAATTTAAAAAATATAACATTATATGCTTTTTACTACATCAGAAAGATAGGTCTCATGCTAAGTGTTTTTATGCTTCTGCCTCCACCACGCAGGTACATATGCCTGTATGTGCATGGCTCTATGTGTATACACATACACACAAATGCACATACACACAAACAAGAGAAAAACGATTTTTTTAAAGGCAGTACATATTCTTAGTACCTTGACTCCAATAATTGTGTGATATCATAGTATTTGCCTACTAAATATATATACTTAACATGTGCTACTTTCATGTTCTGTGGAATTTATTATCCCAATTTAAAAACTGATATAGCTTAACCAATTGAAACTTTAATTGTTCAGTAGGTATTTTGGTGATGTTAGATTGAACGCTAGGCTGACAGAATGAAACAAACAACTCCCATGTTAGATCCTTAACAGCAACAACAAAATGATGAGAGGTGTAGGTTGGCTGCTCATGTAGTCCCATCTGTCTTCAGGCTAGCAGGAAGGGGAAAGAGAGAATGAAAAAACTTTCCCAAAAATTCAATCCAGATTTCATTTGCTTATCACTTATTCCATCCAGGGGCACAAAGTCAACTGACTGTGTTTATCTTCAAGCAGGGCTCAAAAAATATAATCTCATGGTCCCTAGTAGGCTCCACCTGCTGGTCTGCAGAGGACAGGGTGAACAGATTCTGCTAAAACTGCTTCACTCTCTGCCACAGCCCAGCCCTGGTTGTCCAGGTGTGTCTGTAGCCCGTGCTTTTTTTTTTTAATTTTCTTATTATACCACCATGAGATATACAATTACAAAATGTTCATGATTGGGTTTCAGTCATACGTTGTTCCAGCACCGGTCCCTCCACCAGTGCCCTATTCCCACCACCACTTATCACTTATCACTTGTCTTCCTGTTGTTCATCGATTTGCTCAAGCAGGCACCAATAATGTCTCCATTCGTCCCTGTTGCGCAGTACAAGAGTAGCCCAATGGCATCTGCTCACTCTAAGAACACGAAGAGCATCAAACCATTTGTTCAGGTTTTTGACAAAGAAGTCTGACCATCTTGTAGGTGGGCAGCCACACATTCTTTTTTTGGGAGGGAGGGGGTCACACCCGGCAATGCTCAGGGGTTACTTCCTGGCTCTTTGCTTAGGAATCACTCATGGTGGTGCTCGGGGGGACCTTATGTGATGCCAGGAATTGAACCCGGGTCTACGATGTGCAAGGCAAACACCCTGCCCATTGTGCTATCACCCGGCCCCACCCCATGCATTCTTTTGATGTCCCGTGGAATCCAGTTGGTAACAGCTCTAGTCCAGCAGTCGTCCCTAAATCACATTACATGTCCGGCCCATCTAATTTTCATTATCTTGGCAAATGAGACAACATCCCTGATTCTTGATCATTGATGGAGGTCGGAACTCCAGATTCCTTCTCTCACTTGGAGTTAAGCATGATACTCCGAGCATGACTCTTTTGATTCCTCTTTGGAATGTCCAAATAATCTTCTCATCCTGTTTTTCGTAGAGCACAGGTCTTGGAGACATATGTTAGTGCAGGAATTATGGTAGAGTCAGAAAGTTGTGCCTGGAGTTGGAGGTTCTTCATCTTCTTTACCACTTCCCCAATGCTCTTGAAGGCGTTCCATGCTGCTCTCTTCCTCCTGTGTAGTTCAGGTGCTAGGTCGTTCATCATATTGAGTTCTCAACCTAGGTACATATAACTGCTGCATTCAGAGATGTTCATTCCATTAATAGCAAATGGAACATAAGGAACTAGTCCGTTTCTCGTGAACATTGTCTTCTTGAAATTCAGCTGCAGCCAACCTTTCCACACTCACTGTCAAAGTCAGCCATCATGCTACTTGGCTGATATTTGGTGTTATTAGAACGAAGTCATCAGCGAAGTGGAGGTGGTGTAGTTGCTGACCATCTATCTTCACTCCCATTCCTTTCCATTCCAGTTGAGGGTGGCACTGAAGAGTTTCAATGAAATGGTATCTCCCTGTTGAACCCCTCTCTTTACATTGATGGTCACTTCCTTGTAGAATGGTGAGATCCTGGTAGTGAATCCATAATACAGCTCATGGAGGATCCTGATGTACTGAGTTTGAGCGCCCTGTTTAGCTAGGGCTTTGATGACTGCTTCAGTCTCAACAGAGTCAAAGGCTTTCTTTAAATAAATGAATGTTAGACCGGTGGCATCTTGAACTCTCACAAAACCTCAATGAGGCTGGTCACTGTGTGGATATGGTCGATTATGCTGAATCCTTTTCAGAACCTGGCTTACTCACATGGTTGTCTTTCATCTAGTGTTCTGCCAATTCTATTCAGGATGACTCAAGTGAATAACTTGTAGATGACAGATAATATGCAGATGGGGCCATAGTTGCCTTCTTGTACAACAGAACAGTCCTGTTGGAGGACGTGTTTAGCTAATCTGGGAATTTTGTTGTTTTGCTCACTCCCAGCTTAATCTTATTTAAGCCAATGTTCATTCTAATGAGATCTCTCTTCTATGTAAACACTGCTAGAGGGTGTGGCACTTACAGAAGTCACCTTGATTGAATAACTTCTGACTTATACATCTACTAAGACTTCTATGTTTTCTAGATTGGGCACAGCTCCTCTTTATACCCACTGCACCCAGCGTGGGACAGTAAGAATTTACCAGGAGACTACCACCCCTGGCTACGCTGAGACTAAAGGAAGACTATAGGAAGGATCATACTAGTTTGCTCTAAGCAGGCGAGTGTGACCCTTTCAGTACGAGAACAAGATACTCAGAATCACCCTGGTGCAGATAATAATAAGGACATTGTGGGTACCATCTAGATTACATGAGCGATCATAAAAGTTAAGATGTATTACTTTATATCAGCCCCCTCTCTCTCCAGTGTTTTACATAAGAGATCATCTCGGGATTAGTCCTTGGTGTAACCTTTGTTTTATACCTGCAATAGGGTGTGGCATTACACTCTGTTTAGGGTTCTTTGTTGGCATGACAACCTCCCGATTGGATTACTTTGGTGTATATAAGGGGGCTGACTTGAGGCCCCTTCACCTTTTGCCTTTTTGGTTCCTCAGCCTTCAGCTTTTGGCTCCCTACGGCTTTTGGCTTTTGGTTTGGCCTTTTGCTCTTTGGCCTTTTGCTCCTTCTGGGTAGGACTCAGCTCGGGTGACATCCTCTCTCTTTGGTGGGAGACTTAGGCTCTTTTGTATGATCTAAGTTCGGACCAGAGCTAGAGTTTGTTCATTATATTGGATTACTGTGGAAGAGCTTTTGTACTATTAAAAGCCATTTTTGGAACTGCACCGGGACTTCGTGAGTTTTCATCTTTCTCCCGTCCCCTCGGAGGTAGAAGACAACCTCTGTCCTGACACTGCTCGGGACCCCAGCGGCGTTCCCGACAAGTCCTACTGGTTTTCCACTGGGACAGAACCTTGCATTCAGATAGGTAGATTGTGAAGAGCCGAGCCAGTGTATTAAGCAGTACTGGCAGCAGATTCTTCAGGTGTTCAGGTCTAACCTTGTATGGACCAGGTGCTGTAAGCTTTTTTATTGACGAAATGGCATGCCGGATTTTGGAAGGGTGAAAGTTGAAAGCGACATGTTCATCATGCAGAATTTGGTATGTGGGCAGGTGGACGTGGTTATCGAAGAGATCCAAGTAGCAGTCGTGAATAATCTTCTCCACTGCCCTTCTGGAAAATGTGATAGATCCATCAGGACGTCAGAGGGCAGTCATCTTGGTCTTATAGTTGGCAAAGGACAGGTGGGCATTGCAAATACTTTTCCTGGCTTCTGCTGTATTGACCAGTACTAATGCTTTTCTCTCTTTGAGGTCTTTCTTTATTGCTTCTCGGCACTGCTTTGCAAGCTCGGATATTAGCTTGTGATTGCCTGAGGTTCACACCAAGCTACTCTAGTGAATGAACTCAAGAGTTTCCAAAGACAGGCATCTGTTTGTGGCTTTCTCACTCTTGGCATTCCTTGTGCATTCATGGAGGTGCTGAACTAGTTGATCGTATTCCTTGTTGATGTTATCAGTGAAGGAATCTTCCCATGTTGCTTCAATAGTGCCAAAGAGCTCCCAATTGGTGATTATTCTGGGAGTTCTCTTCTTAAACTTTGCAGCCCTTACTCCCTGCTCTGTGAAGTAGAATTTTGCACTAAGGAGACAGTGGTCTGATCCTGTCTTGAATCTTGGGACAACAGCAACATAGGTCAGGCAAAACCATCGATTGAATCCGATGTGGTCAATTTTGTTGTGGAATTGTCCACCGGGAGATTCCCATGTCCAATGTTTAAATTTGACCTTCTGGATTTTGAGTTACCATGAAAGGTCTTGGTAGACATGGTGAACTCAGACAGTCTTTCACCCTGTTCATTCCATTCTAGGCCATGGTCCCGATATGGAATTCTTCGACCGACCTTCTTGGTCCTATCTTAGCATTAAAATCACCAACAATCATCTTGTAGAAGGTGTGATCTTCTTTATAGAACTTCTCCAGCTACAACTGCTGGAAATGAGCCACATCTATTCAAGCGTAAGCGTCTGATTCGGGTTGTTAGGCATTCAAACCAATCAATGCTCATGGCTAAGTTCATGTTGATGGGACACCAACACCACTGCTATTGTCCCATGTTCCAAGGAACTGTTCTTCTCCAGTGTCAAAAAAATGGCTTGATGTAATTGGCGCCTTCTCGTCTCAGTCAGTTCAATGATGTTGTGCTTGATTTTTTGCTTTTTCACCATCAGTCCTTCATGGATGCTTCTGGTGCCAGCATACGTGCTTTGAAAGTACAGACAATCATTTTAGTCCTTCTTTGTTTTGGTAGCCTAATTCAGCCCTGAAATTTTATCAGCCTTTCCTTGCTTGTCTTTTTTTTAAAGCTGCCATATTTGGGGGCTATTTCAAGGTCATGTGAATGAGGCCCTTTATTGTTACTGTTTTTGGCATATCAATACACCATGGGTAGCTTGCCAGGCTCTGCCATGCAATGTTATTTAAAATATAATAGTATGTCTAAAAGTATGTTAATGTTCTTGAAAATATATTGAAATATATTAATATGACTAAAATGTAAAACTTGATCATAATAAAAAGAAAAATGTCCCTAAATTCCTCCCCCCCTCCCCAGCCTGCCATGATAGCAGGCAGTTTTCCCTTTTCTTTCTCTTTCTCTTTTCCCTCCCTCTCTCTTTCCCTCTCTCTTTCTCTGTAGCCCATCCTTTCTGCGTGAGAACCCATCTCTGATTTCCAAAGCAGAGGTGGCTGAGGCACCAGTAACATCTCCATACGTCCTGTCACATGTTGAGTGCAGCCCAAGGGCAATTGCTCACTCCAGGAACATGAAGAGCCTCAAACCATTTCTTCAGGTCATGGGAATGAGGTCTATAATTGTTACTGGTTTTTGGCATATCAAATATGACACGGGTAGCTTGCCAGGCTCTGCCATGTGGGTGGGATACTCTTGTAGTAGCCTCTCATCTCGCACATTTATTGATGAACCAGGTAAAGATCAGCTTTTCTGCTGGGTGTAGCTCTGATGAGCTGTGGAGTACAGATGTTGAAAATGGCGGCCCTCCTGGCGTGGCTGTTCCTCTGTCTTCTTGCAAGGCTCTACTGGGATGGCGGGCCAGGGCTAGAACCCACCTTCCCTCCTGGGCACCTCATGATCAGCTGGTTGCAGAGAGAGCTGGTAGCAGCTCTTCCCCATGTGTCTCTGGATCAGGCATACCTGGGCTTGAAATAGATGGCTGTAGGGTGGAACTCTGACGCCAGGGTGTTACCTCAAAGTCTAGAATTTCTGCATGACGAGCTCAGAAAGAAAACATCTGTGAACTCAAAAGAGAAAATATCTGAACCTCAAAATATATGTAACAATAGAGTGAAAACAATAATTGGAAAATTAAAACTATAAACATAGCAGTCATTGGTGAATAGCAGTTATCAGATGTCACTATGTCAAACTTGCAAGGCTGAGCAATTGCACTAAATGTCTTGGTCTCCTCATTTGGACAATTCTCCTAGCTCTGTTTCCTAGGAGAAATCATTTATCCATTGTGTTTTCTGGTCCCAATTTCTGTCTGTGGGGAGATTTTGTCTATTCTCTGCCAAGGTTAAAGATAATCCCAATGTAGGAGATTTATGTCCTATGCAGAGGCAGTTTGAAGGGCTAGAGCAATCATGAATTTTCAGCTGATGAGCTTTTTATCTGGGTTTTGAACTTGGGGTATGGTAATTCCTCTAAACCTGGGTCAGTTTCTGTTCTGTGCATGGCCAGCTTCTTCCATAAGTGAGGAACTGTCTTTCTGGACATAAGACTTTTTAACTTTCATGTCTTTATTCTAGATTTCTGACTGTCTTTTAATGACTGCCATCCCACAGCATTTGAAATCAGACATCAATAATTACAGATATTCTTAATCTGATGTTTATTCCAGGATTGAATCTTCTCCTTCGCTCCTCTCTTTTTTCCTTAACAGGAGACCTTTGTAAAGAGTTTTGAGCAACAATATCCTGTTGATTGTTCTAGAGAAACAATTCACTTCTCCACACTGCAGAGCCCATATATAGATGGTATAACCCTGTCCCTGTCCACTCCTGCTTGCCCCCCTCCTTTCATACCATACCTTTCTAAAAAGAAGAAGGCTAATGTGCCGACATGCACTACAAATGTGAGTTGTCCCTTCCCCAACATAGGCTCCCTGGATATACCTGCTCTGTCACTACAGATGATAAGGCTCTATCAAATGTTTGACTGTACATGAGAAAAGTCACAGGTTTCTATCAAGAACTTTGTTTACTTGCCACCTTACATCCCTCCATTAAAGTAGTATCTCATTTAGGCTTTTGATATTGCTACAGCCCATTCTTTTCAGGGGGGCCTCCCAAGTAAGTGGTGCTGAAAGAGGAACTGGGTGATTCTCTGCCAACCTGATCAAGGCTCAGTGGAAGGACCTGAGGGTGCTGCTGTCAGGCCTGTCAGTGCTGGGAGCAAAGAGGCCCAGCTGGGTGACTGACAGCTTTCACGACCACACCAGAGAGATTCAGGGTGGAGTGGGGGGTGGGAGCATGTAGTCCAGGGATCTGACCTGGTGCCTGGCCTGCACCCCACCAGTTATTGTGCTAGTTAGGGAGAAGGCTGCAGTGCTGTGATAAAGAGACTCCAAAACAAGTGTGGCTTAAAATATCATTCAGCGCTTCTGTATCACAGTCCTGATCCTCCGATTAACTTGTGCTGCTGCTCTGTGTGGTCCTGCAGGGACCCAGATTTCTCCCTGCTGCAGTTACTCCATTGCCAGGAATCCCGGTCCTTATCTGCTGCAGCTGTGAGCAGGCTCTTGTTTTTCCTGCTGCGAGAAGGGAACGATGACAGCAGGGTATACCACTGCTTCTTAGAGCCCTGGACTCAGAGGTTAGCTGGCGTCACTTCTGCCAGATTCTGCCAGCACCATCTGCTTGGTGCAGGGCTCTGTCTGGTTGGTCGTGTCCTGTGCCCAGCGCCGTGTTGTTTCCTTGGTTGGCCAGGGAGAGGGAGCTCAGAGTACAGCCAGCCCCTTCGGAATATGTGCTCAGGATTTTCTGGAATTTTATGCTTTACATTTCTTATTGGTATATGACTGGGTCTGAATCGCTGTCAGTTGTATAGTTGTCAACTTGATGTATTTAGTTTCAGATTGTCACTTTATGAAGGTTGATTGCAAGTTTTATGTTACATACGTATTGGATGAAAGACTTTAGGATGGAATTTTGCTTTATTTTTTGTATTTATGTTTGATTTTATTCTCTTGAATTTCACCCACAGAAACATTGTGCTAATATTCTATTACTAATTCAGAAGAGTTTAGAAAAAATGTATGGGGAATGTAAACAATCCAGTTTTAAAAAGTGTCTGTGTGTGTGTGTGTGTGTGTGTGTGTGTATTTGGGCCACACCTAGTGGTGCAGAGGAGCAGTTTGTCTGCTCAAGAGTGACTTCTGGCAATGCTTGGGGAACCATTTATGGTGCCAGTGACTCAAACCAAGGTCAGTGGTATGTGAGGCAAGTACCTAACCTGTATACTAACTCTCTGGTCCCAATTTTATTAGTTTAATAATATAATTATGAGTGCTAGTGATGGGCACAGAAGAAGCATCATGTGATTTTTTATAATGTAAATTTTATTAAAAAATGGTCATACTTTGTTTCATTAAGGGAGACATTGCGGTGGTGTTCTTTCAAAAGAAATATGAATTATAGGAGTCATACTTTATTTTCAGTGACTTTTTAGATTCAGAACGACTGACTCTTTAAGGACATAAAAACAAGCTAACACCTTAAGAATTTAGTTATAGCCTTGTTTAGTATATACATAGAAAATATGTTTGTTTTTTGTTACTGAATCTACTCTTCGAGTAACAGTACATTCTTGGGTAATGACAAGGACAGCATCAAGGACAGCATTCCTTGGTCCTAATAAGGCTCTAACAAATGACACAGATTGATTAGATGATCTTGTCTGTGAGCACCTTGATAGAAAGTTGAGTCTTACTCTACTACCCTGGGAGTGAAGGTGTAAAGTTGGGAAGTTTGGAAATTTAGAAATGAAAGAATTGATGCCTATTATGGACCTCACAGAATCTCGTGAATCTGACCAACTCTCACTGGTTTCCCTTTGTTCCTGCAGCTATGGCGGACTGTCCTTCGAGCATACAGCTCCTGTGCGACCATGGAGCCTCAGTGAACGTGAAAGACATGGTAAGTCCCCTATGCTTGCTGTCATTTCAGCTCGCATATTGTCACCTTTGCGTTTTGGAAGATTGGTTGTCTTGATGCTGTTTTATTTTCCTTGTTGCGTAGGATGGGCGGACACCACTTGTTCTAGCCACTCAGATGTGTAGGCCAACAATCTGTCAACTGCTGATAGATAGAGGGGCCGATATTAACTCCAAAGACAAACAAAACAGGTAATTCCATTATCACAGCTCTCCAGACATCACTGTGTGTACAGTGATCGCAAAACAGCTGCCGAGACTTGGCCTTTTCATTTCCTTTGGTGCCCCCCTTCCTTGGGATTAGCACCCGCTTCTCCTCCCCACCCCAGCCCCTCACCCCTGGCAGAGCAGGCTTAAGAATGAAGCAGAGGGAAGGACCGGACGGGAAGATGACAGACAGGCCACATGTGGAATGAAAACTCTGGTAAGGGCTTGTTTTCTGATCAGAGAACTGGAGGTGGGAGATGGGCAGAGACGTCCCAGTTATGTGACAGTTTTAAAAAGTCTTCAATGGATGGGTGCAGATGAGAAATAAGGGCGAAGCATAGTGTTCATTTACATTTTATGTGCATTGGTGAAACTTAGAGTCACTAATAAAGTGGGCGTTCAGTGGGCTGGAGCTAGGTATGTCCAGTATAGACTTTTGAAAGGCATTCTGCCCGCCGCCCCTACCCCCAACCAGGTACCAGGCTAACTCCTCCAAAACTGAGTTTGTTTCTGCACCTCAGAATTCGCTGAGGTTATTTTTGTATTTTAATTTTTTTCCCTTGGTGTGCACTAATACTCTGTTTCTAATTCTCCTGTCCCCCTTTGGAGGTTTGTCTTTCATTAACTGTATGTAGCTGTGTGTAGCACCTGAATGTTGCCTATACACTACTATCTTTATAGTTACTAGCTCTATTGTTACTTTGATGATTTTGGTCAAAATATTCCTGCCAGCAAAATATGTGACAGACATCTCCTTCACTAGTTAAGTTTTGCAATAATTTAACTTTAAATTGGGGGATTTTATAGATGATTGCTGTTAAGATTTTTGCGGTTGCTTTTTTTTTTACTTAATTTTATTCTTTACATCTAAACATGCATCCTATTGTAATTTGTTGGAAGTTGGTAAGTGTAATAAAATAGTCTTTATATATCAAATTTTATAGCCTTGTTTTTATTGTTCAGACAGCTCAAAGGAGGAAATTCTTAAGCTGTTAAATCATAAAGTGATTATTAAGAAAGTGACTTTCTTTATTTAGTTTGTTTTCACAGTTTCTATAATCTGGTTTCAAGTGGGACTATAAAAATAAATGCTACTTTTAATTTTTAACATTTAATAAAATTTTAACATTTAATATTTAACTACTTTTTACCATTTAATAAGTATAGTACTTTTAATCAGAGAGGGATGACCTGATTATTCTGTGTATAAGGGTGATCTTTTCATTTATCTTATGTTGTTCAACTATATTTGTCTGTTTTTAATAGAAACTTCACCAAAGCAAATGTGGGAGGGCGTTTGAATAATATTATGTAGTTTCTATCATTTGTTTTCTGTAGGTGAGGTCTGCAGATTGATACTGGTATGCAAAAATTTCCTGCTTATATTCAATATGTATTGCTGCTTAACATACGATATGCCTGGAAAGAGCTTTATAATATTAGACTTAAAAACTAATACACAGAATACTTTTATAAACAAATTTAAGAAATATTCTCAGTGGTGAACTTTTTTTTTTTTGTCTTGGGGCCACACCAGTTCTCAGGGTTTTTTCTCGACTCTGCATTCAGGGGTCACTCCTGGCATAACGCAGGGGATGATATGGGGTGCCTGGCATCAAACTGGGTTGGCTACTGCAAGGTAGGCACCTGCTGTCTGTCTACCCACGTACAACCACTGGCCCATTACTGGTAATTAGAGGAAACATTTCTTCTATTTTGACCATCTGCAATTGTAAAAAGTTTGAAAACCACTAGACCAGACTGTGAATCAGGGAGATAGTCCAGTGGGTAGGCACTCGCCTTACTCTCAGCTGACCCATGTTCAATCCACGACAGCCCTCATGGTCCTCCAAGCCCAGCGGGAGTGACCTCTGAGCACGGAGCCAGGAGTAAACCCTGGTTACTTCTAGGCATCGCCCAAAAAACAGGAAGGAGAGAAGCATTGAACTATATGACAAATGGTTTTTTTTTTTTTTTAAGTATTTTATTATACCACCGTGAGATATACAAATAAAAAAGATATACAATTAAAAAGTTCATGTTTGGGTTTTGGTCATACAGTGTTTCAGCACCCGTCCCTCCACCAGTGCCCATCTCCCACCACCAACATCCCCGGTTCCCTCCCCTTCCCCCAGCCCTGCTCCATGGCAGGTTCTTTATTTCTTTCCCTTTCTCTCTCTTTCTCTTTTCCTTCCCTTCCAGACTATGGATTACAGAACATACATTAAAAGGTTGTCATTTGTATCCTTTTGCCTCTATTTAATGCTCAGTTCTAGGTTGGCATTAGTACCCTCGACTATTGTTAGCCCCCTGTTCCATTTTCTGTCTTACCTAAACTCTGACTCCCACACGTTTGTGATAATCTCCACCTTTGACAAGACCTCCTGATATATGTTTCACTTGACCTTGGATATTGGTATCATAATATGTACATATATATTTATGCCATGCAAATAAATGCAGTCATTCTGTATCTGTCTCTCTCCTTCTGGCTAATTTCACTCAACATAATCTTCTCCATGTCCATCCATTTATAGGCAAATTTTATAACTTCATTTTTCCTAACAGCTGCATAGTATTCCATTGTGTAGATGTACCAAAGCTTCTTTATCCAGTCATCGATTTTCGGGCACTCTGGTTGCTTCCAGATTCTGGCTATTGTGAATAATGCTGCTATGAACATACAAGTAGGGATGGTGTTTCCGCTGCGTATTTTTGGTTTCCCAGAGTAGATTCCCAGGAGTGGTATGGCTGGGTCAAATGGGAGTTCAATTTCTAGTCTTTGGAGGAATGTCCATATTGTTTTCCAGAAAGGCTGTACCAGCCGGCATTCCCACCAACAATGGATGAGTGTCCCCTTTTCCCCACATCCACGCCAGCACTTGTTGTTCTTGCTCTTTTGAATATGTGCCAGTCTCTGTGGTGTAAAGTGGTATCTCATTGTTGTTTTGATTTGCATCTCTCTGATGATTAGTGATGATGAGCATTTTTTCATATGTTTTTTGGCCATTCGAATTTCTTCCCTTGCTGAAGTTTCTGTTCATTTCTTGTCCCCATTTTTTGATGGGGTTGTTTGTTTTCTTCTTGTAAAGTTCTACCAGTGCCTGATATATCCTGGATATTAACCCCTTATCAGATGGGTATTGGGTGAATATTCTTTCCCATTCTGTGGACTGCTTTTGTATCTTAGTCACTGTTTCTTTTGAGGTGCAGAAGCTTTTCAGTTTCATGTAGTCCCATATGTTTATCTTTTCTTCTAGTTGCTTTGTTAGTGATGTTTCACCTTTGAAGATGCCTTTAGCTTCAATGTTGAAGATGCCTTTAGCTTCAATGTATGACAAATGGTTTTACATAAAAATTAAACTTTCTTCTGTTATATTTATAGTGTTTTTCCTAAGCAACAGATACTTTATTAATAGCTATGTACAGAAATTTGTGTAACTGCAACTATAGGAGAGATTTAAAGAGAAATAGCAAAGACAACAATCCATTTCTTCAGGAAATCCAATGGCAGAGTTAAATATCCTGGGAAAAAGCTTCATTTTATTAGGTATTGGTTTTTCAGTAGTGAAAATAGGGGAGATCTATTTCAAGTGATCAAGTGAAAATAGGGGATGTGGATTAGTTGTTTTGCAGCACTATTTACCATTTACTGATATACTACAAAATGCTTAAGTGCTAATGATTCTGTCACCACAGAATAAAGCAGTGATTCGTGTTACTAGGGTTAACTGAAGAGTAGTTTGAGGACACAGATTTTACTTTTTTATTTATTTTTTTCTTTTTTGGGTCACACCCAGCAATGCTCAGGGATTACTTCTGATTCTGCACTCAGGAATTACTCCTGGCAGTGCTCGGGGACCATATGGGATGCCAGGGGTTGAGCCCAGGTTGACCGCATACAATGCAAATGCCCTCCCGCTGTACTATTGCTCTGGCCCTGAGGACACAGATTTTAAAAGTCTGAAGATATTAAGAGAAAAATCAGGATAAGGAATTTAACTTTGTTTTGGAAGTATTTGTTGAGTAGGTGTTCCTACTGAGGTTTCTGAAGATAACTTGAAGAATTGTTGGTTTTTGTTATAGATTTTGTGCAGATGGTAGAAGATTTTTTTCTACTGTCAGCTGTAGAAGATTTTATGGTAATTTAGTTGTTGGACATTGAGTGACTGGAATGAAGAGAATTAGTTTGGTAGTAGAAGTAATAAAAACATTAAGTTTTCTTTCAGCCGGTGTAAGTTTTCAGCTCTGTAAATTAAGACACCAAGCAGATGGTTTGATAGAAGTGGTGAAGTTACACTAAGGCGAAGTGTCCGAGGACTGCTTTCCGTACAAGTGTGGTGCTTGAAAGTAATATCTGTTCTTTAAGGAGTGCCTCAAACAACATGAACGTTTCCTCGGGTCTTTCTCAGGGACTTTTATTCTTCTGTTTCCCTCTTAGAACGGCTCTCATGCTGGGCTGTGAGTATGGCTGCAGAGATGCTGTGGAAGTCTTAATTAAAAATGGTGCTGATGTCACTTTGCTGGATGCCCTGGGCAATGATTGTACTTACTATGCCAGAATTGGTGACAATCTGGACATTGTCACCCTATTGAAAAATGCCTCAGAAAATACATACAAAGGTAAGTTTTCTGTAACTAGGAAAGTGCCTGTTAATTAAGAATGCTTTAAAGATTTAGATGGCAGAAGTGTTTTTTTGAAAGAAGAGACACCTTTCTAATGAACAGTATTTGTTCATCTTCCATTCTATGCAAAATTGATGTTTCTACATGTCAGATCTTCTAGTTTGTTGAGTTGAATCCTCTGAGGGGCTGACTTAAGAACTGAGAAAAAAGGCACAGATGAAGTGTTTTTCCTCCTTTTTCCAATGAGAAGGGTAAAGTTTATAATCCTTACATTGAACATTTTAAAGGATGTTCAAAAGTCTATATAAAACATCCAAATAATACTTATCAAAAACTCATGCCAAGTATTTTTATGCTTAACTAAAGAGTCACTGAAAAATGCATAAAATCATACAAATAATAGTACTTATCCTATGAAATTAGTTATAAGGAAAAGGATATATATGTAATGACTGCATTTATTTGTGGGATATTAAAAAATAAGTGTGAGACTGATATTGAAGGCCAGGGAAAACAGGGATCAGGAGGAGATGTCCACGGTGGAATCTAACACAGGTGTGTGAGTAGGTAAGATAGAGAAGGGGCCTATTTGATGATAATAGTTGGAAACAGTAACACTAGACTAGAACTGAGTATTGAAAGTTGGTAAAGGGATATGCATTATAAATCTTTAAAGTCTGTATTGCAAACCACAATGCACAAAAGGAGAGAGAGGGAAAAAGAGAGAGGGGGAGAGAATGAGAGAGCGAGAAAGAGAGGGAGAGAGAGAGAGGACAAGTATCTATCATAGAGGCAGGTTGGCAGGGAGGTGAGGAAAATGGGGCACATTGGTAGTGGGAAATGTACACTGGTGAGGGATGGGTCCTGGAACACTGTATGACTGAAACCCAATCATGAACAGCTCAACAGCTTTGTAATGGTCTATTGTATGATGATTTAAATATATATTGAAATATATATTATATTTAAATATAAATATATATAAGTATATATTTAAATTATAATATATACCGACTGGATCCCACAGGATGTCAAAAGATCACGTGGCCGCCCTCCTACAAGATGGTCAGACTTCTTTGTCAAGACCCTGAAGGAACGGTTTGAGGCTCTTCATATTCCTGAATCAACCAGATGCCATTGGGCTACATTGGCACGTGATAGGGTCCAATGGAAATGTTACTGGCGCCCGAGCAAATCAATGAATAACGGGATTCAAGTGATCAAGTGAAGTGATCAATCATATATTAAATATATAATATATATAATATATATCACTGTATCACTGTCTTCCCGTTCATCATCGATTGGCTCAAGCGGGCACCAGTAGCATCTTTATATGTCCTGTCTCATGCTAGTAGAGCCCAAGGGCACCTGCTTGCTCCAGGAACATAAAGAGCCTCAAACCATTCCATCAAGTCATGGGAATGAGGTCTAAAATTGTTACTGGTATTTGGCATATCAAATACGACATGGGTAGCTTGCCAGGCTCTGCTGTGTGGGTAGCATACTCTTGTAGTCATCTATAAATTATATAATATATGTATATATTAAATATATACATTTAAATCATATATGTATGTGTGTATACACACATATACACACATACATACATATATGCATACACACATATATGAGTTTTATATATATACATATATACATATATATACATATATATATATACACATATATGTATATATATATATATAAAACTCATCCTACTCTGAGGACAAAAATCTTTCCTGTCTTCCCTGGACATACAATTGAGGTTACCCATAGTGAGCTCAGATTGCTTTTATGTGTAATATGTTTTAAAGGCTTTCCCTCATAGTTTCTCTAGAGTGATTTTCACTGTTGCACAAAATCCCTTAGATTTGATTTAATTTAATTAATCAGTTCCCTTAGATGTTATTTAAGTTATTTACATTTTTAATATAAGTAACATGTTAGTAACTGTCTTTATGCATAAATATTTTAGCATATTTTTATTTTGCCTTTTGGGTCAATTTCTAGAAATTAATTACTAGGTTTTAAAGTATGTACATTTCTTTCAAGATATTAACATATATTGACAAATTATCTTCCAATTAAATGTGTTTCAAATTTTTAATCTTTCCTTGCATTTCCTCCCTAGAATTGAATCTTTATCTATCTGGATGTTGTCCCATTAAAACCAAATATAGCCAGATTTATAGAAAGATACAATATGGCACAGCTGTTTTGTTTTTATTTTTTTGCTTTTTTGGGTCACACCAGCGATGCTCAGGGTTTCTCCTGGCTCTGCACTCAGGAATTACTCCTGGCGGTGCTCCGGGGACCATATGGGATTCGGGGATTGAGCCTGGGCCGCCAGAGGCCGGCCGCGTGCAAGGCAAACGCCCTACCCGCTGGACTATCGCTCCGCCCCTGGCACAGCTGCTTTAACTGAAGGGTAGTGGGCTTTAAAATAATCTTCCAGGTTTACTTAATTGTGAATTGTATGATTTGGGAATACAGATTATTCAGGTTTACCTTCTGTTTCATTGGACCTCTTCTCTTTCCATTTTAATTTTTAGGGAGAGAACCTTGGAAGAAAGGACTGTCTTTACAACAGGTAGGACTTAATTTTAGTTTTTGTTTATATGTATTGGGTAAATTTAGTAATTAAGTTAAATTTAAATAAAACTACATTTAGCCACTGATGACACATACCTGTCTTGTAAATGTGTAAATGCACGTTGTTCTCCTCAGTTCATCTTGCCCAAGAAGAACTTAACTATAAAGAATATGATCTAGACATTATCACTTAACTTGAGTCAGTGGATTTGTTTTAGTTTTTGAACCACATCTGGCTGTGCTCAGGCCTTGCTTCTGGCTCTGCCTTCTGGCTCTGCCAGGGTGAAGTTATGGGACCAAACAGGGTGTCAGGAATTGAACTCAGGCTGATCACATGCAAGGCAAGTGCCCTACTCTCCAGCCCCCCATGTCAATGGATTTTGCACAATTGATTTTTATTAAAAACACCATGATTTACAGAGTTGTATGTTATATATTTTTTTGGCATTTAATGTTTAGTGGGCAATAAATAGCCTCCATGGGTATCGTTACTGGCCCTGGACATTTAAAAAAAAGAACCTTGGCAAGTATGAGATATTGGACCTTGTTAAGATTCTTAAGTGATGAATTTAACCTAAGGTCATAGACACTTTTCCCTAGTCTACCTTAATATTAGAGCCAGAGGGGCCGGAGCGATAGCCCAGTGGGTAGGGCGTTTGCCTTGCATGCGGCCGGCCTCTGCCGCCTGGGTTCGAACCCCAGCATCCCATATGGTCCCCGAGCACCGCCAGGAGTAATTCCTGAGTGCAGAGCCAGGAGTAGCCCCTGAGCATTGCCGGTGTGACCCAAAAAAGGCAAAAAAAAAAAAAAAATATTAGAGCCAGATGCTTATATTATGGGAAACTTCTTCCCAAATGGGAAACACGGCAAGAAATAAAGAACACAATTTGAAACTGATAGTATTTTTGTGATTTTATATGCTACTATTAATATTGATATTTCTATTCAGTTTTTGTTTTGTGCATATTTTATTAGACAACTTTAAAAATACAATACATGAAGTAATTCAAGACTTACTACTAATTTTGTTATCAGGTTTTGTGTCTCAGTTTGAGTAAATGTCTGTCCTTTCCCCTAATCTCTTTAAATTAAAGCTAAGTGGGGCGCTTTGGTGCGCATTCTTGTCTTGCTCGGAAGCTAGTGTAGGCAGCTTTCCTCTGTTCCCTCCCAGGCTCTGAGCTTTTCTATAATGAGAGGAATTTGAGCTCTTCCAAACCCTGAGGAGAAAGGAACCAGGTACCTTCTCAGCAATTCTGACCACCTTCTGCATCATCTGCCTCTCGCCTGAGTCTGAAAGCTGTGGTAGACCATGTGACCCTCCCTGATCCCTCAGAATGAAATAGCACCTTCCACTTTCCTGCTTGGGCCATGTATGTGATATGCTTCCATCCAGAGCAGCTGCCTCAGAGAGCCTAAGTGAGGCAGAGTGAAATAAAATGAACATTTTTGTGATCAGAGCATTCACTTCACACAGAATCAGAGAAAAATGATTTCTGAAATCTACATATAGTTGAAAGTACAGTTGAATATTTAGACAGGGGTGGTGTGCTGCTTTAAGGGCTACCCAGTTAATACATGGGGTAAAGGATTTACTAGAAACAGTAAGACTTACTTGTTTTCTTTATTTGTTTAATACATTTTAAAGTACTGCTGTAAACACGTTTTGTTCTTAGACGTACATATGTGTCCATATATCTACTTACATACCTGCATATCAAAGGATATATAAACTCTGCTATCAAGAGTGAACAATCAGCTGCTGGCTTGGCAGTTGTCTGTAGAGCACCAGTTACTGATCTGGTTGCTGGGAGTAACCTAATACAAGTTCCCAACCTCATGGAACTCTGCATCATGAGAAACGAGCAATAGGAAAATGGATATTGATTTTCATAGCAAGTGCTCTGAAGAAAAGTAGAACAGAACTAGAAGATGAAGAAAAAAGGGCAAATGCCATTTAGATTGTGTGGTGTCAGCAAAATTGCTCCGAGGAAGTGACGACTAGCAGGTCCCAAGGTGAGGAGAGAAACACGGGTTCTGTGGCGACATCTGAGGCCCCAAGGAAGGGCAGGTAGCACCGCACATGTCTTTCTGCTGAGGGGGCTGTGTCCAACACCGCAGATAGCAGAGGCCCAGAGATGACCATGGGCAGTGGACAGGGAGGTAATAGGTGACAGATTTGAGAGAAGGCCAGGTTTATAGTGGCATTTCTGATGAAACTGGCTGGATTCTATGAATCTGCTTGATTCTATGATTCCGTTCAGGTCTTTTGTAGCAGGAAAGAGGCAAAAATATAGTTTGGGCCAAATTGTGGATACAGAATGTCTTGATGGGACCTTTTCCCTCTAGTTCTAAATCCAAATATATTAGAATGATAGTTAACATTTTGCCAACAAAATTAACAGAAACTAAAAAAATTATATATATAATTTTAGTTTATATATATGAACAAAATTATATATATAATTTTATATATATAATTATATATATAAATATATATCTTGAAACTGGGGATGTAACTTACTGGTAGAGTGCATGCTTCATGTTTCTGAGGTCCCAAGTACCTTATATTCTCTTTCTCTCTTTCTCTGTCTCTGTCTCTCTGTCTTTCTCTGTCTCTCTCTTCTCTCTCTCTCTCACACACATTATCTTGAAGAATTAAAACTTATTATTAAGCTCTCAGAAATACCTTTCTAAACTATACTTAAAAGTCCATTTTGGTTTTTAAAAAGGTTATCTGCTCTTTTGTCTCCTAATTATATTGTTTTTGTCAAAGCAAATCTCTAAACTGGAATAAAGCTTCACAGCAGTAAGTGTGTGAAAACAGAACATGTACCTAATGAAATAATTTTGGGGTCTCTCACATAGATAGTGAGAGAATTGTTTGTCTCTTTCTTCACTATCCCCTTCCTATTTTCTTTCATAGGTGCTCAAAGAATAAGTAATTTCTGTTTTCTTTTGATATCAATTCAACTTACTCTTTTTTTTTTTCCTCACGCTCCTTTTGAACACTAGTCTTCCTTTGAGAATAGTCAATGATTGCCTTGTTGGATTAACTTTAGAACTTTACTTGTATCTAATATGAGTACTCCTTTGTAAAATTTGTAGACTTCAGTCAAGAGAGAGCCTTAAAATAATTTCTTTTTAAGTGTTTAAAAATAAATATTTTATTTAAAACTGAAACAATAGTCTTAAAAATATATTTTTTGGAGTTTTAAGTGGAAATACTGCCACCTTGTGTTCTGTACAACAGAATTTAATATAAGGTTTATATTATAATAAAATATGATTTTTGTCCTGTACAACGTAAATGTTAATAAATTTTAAAATTTGATAAATTTAAAATTAAATATTTAAAATTCAAAATTGAACAATTTTTAAAATAAATTAATGTCATTTACTCACTAATGTGGTATAATGCCTCAAGGAAAATGTGCATCCTGTTTCAGACTTGCTCTGTTTCATTCTTTTCATACTTGCTAAGTCATGTTTTCATGTTTTACCAAAGCGAAATTTGACACACTTTCTAGATGAAGGAAATATGAAGTCAAACCAGAGGGATCATCAAAACACTCAGGTAAAAAGAAAAGATGAAAATTTGTAGTTTGCAAAGAATTCTGGTGTTTGTTGTGTAGTGCGGAGAAAAGGAGAAATGGCAGCTAAAGAAAGAGCAGTTCGATGTTCTATGGCTCTGTAGCTTGCCTAATCCCTTCTGAGATAATTTTGATATTTGAATTTCAAATGTTTGAATGAACAAATTATATATTACAGAAAAAATTTAAAACATATATTAAGGATAAAATAATTAGGAAGTTAATATAATTTTTATTTAATATGTATGTTTGGAACTCTCACAATTTATAGTCATTAAAATTATATTGATAAAATGATAGTTATTAATGTAAATAAAATACAAAATCAACTTGAAAGCATTTTTTACTTTGTCTAAGCACTAATTAACTTAAGGACCGTATACCATTAAAACAAATTGAAGAATTGTTTTCCAAATGATAAAACCAAAGCATTCGTTTATGTAGTAAAAAAGAAAGTGAACTACAGCCTTATGCTAGAGCTTTAATTATATCATCAGAGCACTGAAATGATGGTTTCACAAAAGCATTAGAATAGTCTCACAAACAAGTCAAAATATTGTTATTTTTATATTTCCAGTAATGCTTTTATTTTTTCTAATTTGATAAAACTGTGATAGTCTCATATGCTTATAATTATCATGCATAATTTTCTATATTACTTTTGATCTATGGATTTTTAAATCACTTGATTATATTGAAAGTATTTTTCATTTTACCCAAAACTAGAAATATGTGTACATATTTGTATGTGATAGCAAAAAAAATTCTTATATAAGAATCACTCAGTAAGAGTAGTGAAGAACCTGTTCTTCTTGCTATTTAAGGACCTGGAGATCGAAACGAAGATTTGAAAGACAATTTAAGAAAAATCCAGCAAGAGCAGAGAATATTAGTGGATAAGGTCAATGGGTTACAGCTACAGCTGAATGAGGTAAATGATTGCATAATAGGGAAAAATTCCAAAGCTATCATGATTTCCTTTCATAATCAAAATCATGGCTTCAGGTGCAAAGAAATGAAATCAAGTCATTGTCTTGGAGCAAGTAATACCTTAATAGGGCCTTACGTGAAACTTACCTTAGTATTCAACTTAAGCACAGAGGATGCCATTGACATGTGGTTCATTCGGGTTATACTAAGATGGAAGAGCAATTGACCATTGATGGTTTTGAGAAGAGTTCAATGTATTTCTGAACACTGTGATGGAATACTCAATTTCTTTTCATATCTTTGTTCCCAGTTGTAAGGATGTGCTAGTTTTCTAAGAAAAAGTATTTGTCAAACCATTTATACTTTACAGAATAAAAATAAATTTCTTGTTTTTGAATTTAGGAAACTATGGTGGCTACTAATCTACAGAGGGAGGTATGAAATTTATTTTCAAGCTATTCAATTGCATGTGAACTAAAACTGTTATTAAATAGCTTAATTCCTGAACCAGCATGGAGACGAGGATTCCATGTCTGGTTATTCCTTAAAGGGAAAAAACCAAAGCCTACATGGGACTGTCGAAATAATGCTTTGAGTCCGGTGGTTTGGTTATCAAGCATTTTGTTGTTATTGCCTCTGCGTGAGTCATTGACTCAGAAATGGTTTCTGGAAAGATCCAGAGTTCTAAACATAAAGGAAATGTATGAAAGAAATCAAAACACAATAATTTGAGTTTTTCTAATATTTATGTACATTATGTGTGTTTTCTTAGTAATTTGTGGGAATTATCTAATCAACTAAGAGTTAAAAAATTCACCAGGCTGGGCATTAACTCTGGCCATCAATGTAATTCTAATGCACATTTTCTAGAACACAATTTTAACCCAATTTCAAGCACCAAGTTATTTTTGCTATGAATTTATTCCTTTCCATTTCAGAAAGAAAAGCTGAAGTCCCTTTTGGCAACTAAAGAAAAACAGCAGGAAGAAAGCTTAAGAACTATTGAAGCTCTGAAAAATAGATTTAAATGTTTTGAGGTATTGGAAGTATAAATAAATTATTTCATAGAATTCAGAAGGCCAGTGGTAAAGGGCTTGGGTCAGACTTGAATTTGGATTCACTTTCTTCTTTATACTGAGAGCTTGAGCAGGTTTATATAGTCTTTGAGCGTATTGCCTGTTTGGTAAGACTGGGGCAATTTTTCCTTTCTCTGGAGCTATTATAAAAGTGAAAGGAGATCATTGGAATCTAACTGTTATTTAGCTTATCTCTTTTCTTCCCCTGACCTCTTCTCGGCCTGTCATTATGTTTTTCAAAACTTCATGCATTTGCTTGTAAATTGGAATAGTTATAATGGTAACATCAGCAAAGTCTTATGAATGAATACTGGTATTTCCAGGATTAGCTTGGGAAGAGAGAGTCCATATAATGTATCCATGGATTAATTAGGGCACTTTTCCAGAGTAATGATAATGAGGCTCAGATAATATACATGTCTTTGATGGAATCAATTAACTTTTTAGTTTTTCTGGAGTCATTAAAAAAGTTTTATTGATGAACAACTTGATAAAGTATATAAGATAAAGCCTTTTTACAAGTTGAACACACACAGTTCAAGGCACCAAGCATCCCCGGTGCCTAGAAAGCTCTTTCCAGCTCCTGCTTCCTGTCACTGTCCCTCTCTCCACCCTCTGCAGCAGGTGGGGGCCATCCTCGCCACTTCCAACTGCACAGATTGATTGTGCAAGGCCGTGAATTATATATATATATATATATATATATATATATATATATATATATCACATATATAGTATGGCAAAAAAAGATTTTCTTCTTTGTAAATAAAAATATGTGTGCAACTGTGAGAAAAAATGTGAAAACATGGATGAAGTTCACTCTGGTAGTGTGGTATGAGCTAAATCAGACCCCAAGTGTCTAATGCGTGATTCCTTTTATGTGGAGTTCAGAAGCAGATGAAACTTAGCTGTAGTGACGAGTGAGAAGTGAGGCTTCCCTTAGTGGGGTGATGGGGTGTCACTGACACGGAGGTTTGCTAAGTGCTGGATCTTGATCAGGCTTGTGATTATTCAAGGCGTAAGGAGGCAAAACTTGCACATTTCGGTTCATATTTGTATACATTGTTGCAGATGAGTTACTCCTTGATACATTTTTGAAAAGTAAATGGAAAAATTGTTTTTAATGTCTGATTGACTGAATTTTGAAGATTGTCCAGAAACAGTTTTATGGGTGGGTGATGGCTAACAGGCTGGAGTGTGATTCGTATGCAGGAGTTCCTAGGCTCAGTGACAGGACCACATGGTCCCCTGAGCACACAGGGAGTAATCCCTGAAAACAGCCAAGACCGTTCCCTCAACACTGCCATACGAAGCCCTCCCAAACCCCAACATTATCAAAGAAACATTTTATAAGTGGTTGCCATCTCTTGCACAATCTTTAAAGAGTTTCTGAAAGTTACTTTTGAAACTAGCAAGAGCTCACTTAGAGCACAGACCATATTACCAGATTCCACTCTTTCCCCTTCGATTGCGTGATAAACACAGTCACTCTTTAGGTTGGTTGTTATTATTACACTTTCTTAGTGAGAAAACCAAGCTGTTTCTAAGCACGCTTGTAAGTACAGCCATCAGAGCTTGCACCCAGGCCAGTCTTGCTCCTTTGTGCTCTTAACTCAATGTTTGTTTCCCTATTCCAAGGAGTTGGAATGAAAAAAATACAGATGTATGTGTGAGTTCTTTGGTACCTTTAATCAGGTCCCTGAAAGGAGACTCTTAGGAGTCAGGTCAGGTCGGTAACTTTTCATGAGGTTCACTTGATCACTTGATCGCTTGAATCCCGTTATTCATCGATTTGCTTGAGCGGGCGCCAGTAACATCTCCATTGGACCCTATCACGTGCCAATGTAGCCCAATGGCATCTGGTTATTTATAGCAAAATATTTTTTTAAAAATAACTTTTCTTACCATGTAGTAACAATATATTTTTTAGAAAACTGGACAGTACTGTTCTTTTAAAACAAAATAAAAAGCAGCTCATTCAGCTTCTCTGAACACCGGATGTCTCCTTTCAAACCTCGCTCTACTTCTCTTACATTCAGTGGCTGGGATTAGATTATTTGTCTGCTTTGTTAAAATTTTTTCACTGTAACTGGAATTTCTTCCCCAGCCAATCGCACTCATTTTGATACATTGTATTGCAGCCTACTATTAAATATTACATAGAAAAATATCTTAAGTTTGCAGATGTTTTCCCATGACTGTTTAAAATGATTAGCAGAGTGGCATTGTTATGGAACTAAATTTTATTGTTCTTATAATGGTCATCTCACTCCAAGTTTGACACACAACTTCTAGTACTAAATACACAATTCACGAACACAAACGGCAGCTGTTTATCTTTACTTTTAAGGTTATGATATTTTAATTTACATGTTAGGTTTTTATATTTGGCTTACTTGAGCAAATGAACAATCCAAGCTTATTTGATTCAAGCTATCTGAAGTTTCTTTATTATTCTCTTTTCTAATGATAATGCATTGATGGGTTTATTACTGTGTAGGTCTTTGCCTTGGTTTTATTTCCTGCTTTCTCTCTCCCTTTGCCCTCAAAGGTAATCGTATTTTAAAAATATGAAAGAAGCTATTATTTCACTGCCAGTGAGAAAGGGCTCCCACCCCCAACAGTGGTAAATGAAAATGAATACTTGCTACGAATGTGGCTTCTTCCTTTTGAGGTAAAGGAGCACAGACTATACTGAAAGTTATTTCAGTACATTTATTTGGAGCTCACCTATTTCTCTTCCTCTCTCTCTCTTTCTCTCTCTCAGGTTCTCTCTTTAGTACTGAAGTTTTTCCTTGAAACACTTGGGTGATTTTATTAAAATGCTTAGTGAAGTAGTTTATTCCCAGCCGACCTTCATAATTGTTGCTAGTGTTTTATCTTTTTGTGAGTGTTAGTAGAATAATGCTCAGGAGGAACAAAGAATACTGAAAATGTGGTTTTAAAGATTGTACCACTTAGAGCTAAAATAGATGTAGAACTTTACCAATGAAGCAGTATGGTAATGTATGTTTTCTGATTTCAGGTTGATCATTTAGGATCAGGAATCCATTTCAGTAACCGTAAGTAGAAACAGTTTCTCATCACAGTTCATCCAGTTGAAGCAGTGAAGATTGTTTATGCCCAAAGATCTTGTCTTTCTGTCCAGCCAGCTACAGCACTGGTGTATTTATGCCTCAGCATCTTAACCTCGGAAGAGGTTAAAATGATTAACATAGCTTCTAATGTAAAACTGGCAATCCTTGAGTCCCTCAACCACCTAGATTGTTTAATTATAGACTGTATGAATTGCCAAGTTTGCCTTGTCAATGAACAGACATATCATGTGGTATTTGGAGCTCCTTCCCTTACGAAAAGAAGCATGAATGTAGTTTTCTGATCTGGAGAGCTCTTCCTGTGTCCTCTTAGTGCAGTGAGCATTTTAAAGTTCATTAGAAGTCCCATAAACAATTTTCAAAACTATCTATAATCTTTACTTTTATTCTCCATTATTTTACTAGAAAAATTTTATTATTGCTTCACAGAATATTAATTACCTCTAGATAAATGCAGTGTATAAATTTATTCTGTAGATTGCAAAGAGCACATTTTCTCTTGTCACTGAGTACATGATGCATATTTTATAATCTTGTGGCATTTTTGTCCTTTGACAGTCACGACTTGATATCTGTTCAGAATATATAAAACATCTTATGGTATATGGACCTAATAAGAAAAATACAGACTTTTAGAGTAAGAATAATATAAACTTACACTATAACTCAACAATTTTCTTTTGTTTGAATGCTTAAGGGAGGGAAAGTAATATCTAATATGTGGCTGTTTTAGTATGGGAATTTAAATTAAGATATAATATCTTTTACCTTTTTAGGAAAAGAAGAAATGATTCTTACACAAGGTCAGGTGTTCCCCACAGACTCACAGGTAAACACTGTTTTTCAAATTTAAAAAAAATATTATGTCTTGGGACTGGGGTGATAATACGGCGGGTAGGGCATTTGCCTTGCACATGGCCAACCTGTGTTGAATCCCCAGGATCCTTTATGGTCCCCTGAGCACCGCCAGGAGTAATTCTTGAGTGCAGAGCCAGATATGTCTATATGTATACATACATATGTGTGTATATGTATGTATATATGTGCATATGTATGTATATATGTGCATATATACATATATATATATATGTCTTTCCAAAAGAGAAAAACTAAAATTTACCAAGTATGCATATGTTGAGTATAATTTTCATCACCCAAAGAAAAGGCGGGTACCAGAGCAGGAGGTCAGGTGCTTACCTTGATGCTGCCTATTCTGGGTCAATCCCTGCAATGCATTTGGTACCTGCGCACTACCAGAAGCGGCCCCTGAGTACAGAGTCACCAGTACTGCTGGGTGTTGCCCAAAATACAAAGGGAAAATAAAAGAGGAAAAGACAGCAAAGTTGTATTCTTGAGTGTGAGGAAGTGGATACCACTGCTTGGTGTCCTCTGGAGTGTTCCCATGCAGTGGGTTAAATAAGAGATTTGAATTCCAATCTCATTGTCTTTCATAGTAAGCCTCTATTCAATTAAGAGCAATCAGTTAACTCTTCATGCTGACTTCTAAAAAAGGGAAAGACAGTTATGAATAATTCAACTGCTATTTGTTTGTGTTTTGAAATGTATTTTCCTTGCATTTGTGCACATACTTATATGCATGTGTTTTGAAAATCACCTCATAATGAACTTGAAGAGGTAATGTGTGCTTTCCTTACATATTCACTACTCCTGCCTCTAATTTCCGGTGCACGCTTAGCACCACCTGGATATTACAGAACTGACAAAATAGTTGGATTTTGAAGGTTATTTTGTTCATTTCTATCATACTTTGTGTAGCAGAGAAAACTAGTCTACATGATGTTTAAAATCTCTTTAAACTGGAAACTTTTAAGATTCTAAGTGAGGTAATGACCATCAATTGCAGTTAGAAGATTAGGAAAAGATTTAATTCTAATAAAGATTACAGAAATTGTAAAACAGTGTGAGTCATTGGTTAATAAATTACAATAGTCTTAGTCTAAAGGTAATTGGTAAGTAAAAGCCTTTAGAAGCATGAAAAATTACTCTGTGTTGTTCAGTTTTTTTTCTTCTTCATCCATAGAAGGACAGTTCAAATTTAGCAAGCAATAATATTTGCTTAGTAAAATAGTGGGATATACTCAGAGCACACAGCTTTTATCAATAATTTAGTACTTGTGAAGGGTTCTTTTGATAGAAGACTTATAAACAGTTAAGATCTAGTCTTTCATGATTGTCTTTTATTTGTGAATGATTCCATTGAGAGGTTTAGTTACACTTTCTTGGATAACATTTAATGGAAGAAAGAAAAGGTGTCAATCAAATTTTGTACTAAGATCATATGCTCCTTTTTCCCTCTTGTTTTATTGTCTTTGTTGGTTGGTTTTATTTGGGGGGGTGTTGGCAGTGTCTTTGGGCCACACCCAGTTGTGTTCAGGGCTTACTTTTGACCCTGTGCTTAGGGATCTCTCCTACTGGGTTCAAGGGACCATACAGGTTTTGGGGGAATAGGACCAAGTACAAAGCAAGTACTCTACCCATTGTACTATCTTTCTGGCCCCTCACTTGTCAACTTCTGTCTAACCCATCTTTCTATTTGAAGAAGAAAACTTCCCTTTTTGTAAATTGACTAAACATTCTTTTGATGACTCATACTAACTGGGTTTATTTTGATGGTGTTTAATAATTAACACGACATTGCATTGGAGTTAGCATGTGTCCTCAGAGGCCATCTATCTTACCGAAAATTATATAATATATGATCCTATTATTGGCAGGTTTAGAATGGCAGTACTCATTTTTGTTCTGGTGTCTTCAGGATTGGAGTTCTAAGTACCTGGTGTGCCATTACATTAAATGTAGAATGAGTATCTTGACAGTTCACATTCTTGTGGGGTCAGTGTTGTGACTGGGGAGTGAGAGAATAGTGCCAGAGGCGACAACTGTTTCTCCTTCTTTGTTCTGACAGGGAAAAAAAATCCTTTAGTGAACAGACTTTCAAAATCTCTGCCCTGACAGCCTTTTATGGAAATCATACCCAGAGCTGTTTTTTCTTACTTCAGAATGATGAACTAAGAACAATTTTCCCACATACTCATCTGAAACCTTAGGCTACCGATGATGTGGAAACATCCCTTACGTTTGGTGGATATTTAGACTTTGGTGACTGATTTGTTTTTCCCTCCTCTCTTGGCAGTGTGCTTCCACAGGTCTGCCAGGCCACATGCAGAGCAGATCTATGCTAAGGCCCCTGGAGTTGGCCCTACCCAACCCAACCTCCTATTCCGAATATGAGATGCTAAAGAAAGAGTTGGAAGGGATGAGGAACTTCTGCGAGTCAGCCAAGCAGGACCGACTCCAGCTCCAGAACGAGCTTGCTCACAAGGCGGCCGAGTGCAAAGCGCTGGCGTTAGGAATGTGAACGCGTCAAAGAGGATTCTGACGAGCAGATAAAGCAGCTGGAAGATGCGCTGAAAGACGTGCAGAAGAGGATGTATGAGTCCGAAGGCAAAGTCAAGCAAATGCAGACACATTTTCTAGCCCTGAAAGAGCATCTCACAAGTGAGGCAGCCACCGGGAATCACAGACTGGTGGAGGAGCTGAAGGATCAGGTGAGAGACATGAAAGCAAAATATGAAGGTGCCTCAGCAGAAGTGGGAAAGTTAAGAAACCAGATCAGACAAAACGAGATGTTAATCGGAGAGCTGAAGAGGGACGAAGGCAAGCTGAAAGAAGAGAATAAGCAGTTGCAGAAGGACGTTACTATGTGTGAGGTGGAGCGAGAGAAGAAGTGGAGGAGGGCAGCAGAGATGGAAAGCCAGGTCAAAGACTTGTCAGCCAAGCTGTCGCTTTCCATTCCGCAGAGAAATTTGAAAACATGAAGAGCTTATTATCTAATGAAATCAATGAAAAAGCAAGAAAAATAGCTGAGATGGAAAGGGAATACGAAAAATCACACTGTGAAATTAGGCAGTTGAAGAGAGAACTTGAGAATGTGAAGGCCAAGCTCGCTCAGCAGGTCAAACCAGAGGACCATGAGCATCTCAAGAACACAGCAGAGAAAAGATCAGGGAGCTCGGGAAGAAGATCATGGAATTAACATCAAAAAATCAGACACTACAGAAGGACGTGGAAAAGTTCTGTCTGGATAATAAACTTCTCAGTCAGCAAGTACAGAACTTAAAGATTGAAATGAAAAGTCACTATATTCCTTTAAAAGTAAGTGAAGAAATGAAAAGGTCCCATGGCGCAATTGTTGATGACTTGAATAAAAAGCTTTTAGATATAACACAAAAATATACAGAAAAGCAGTTGGAAATGGAGAAATTGCTGGTGGAAAAGGACAATTTATCTAAGAGCGTTAGCCACCTGGAAACTGTCTTCATACCTCCAGAGAAGCATGAGAAAGAGATTAAGGCCCTGAAATCCAACATTGTTGAACTTAAAAAGCAGTTCTCTGAACTTAACAAAAAATGTGGTGAAGACCAAGAGACAATATATTCTCTCAGGTCTGAAAACACGAACTTAAAAACGACAATGAGTAATCAGTATGTGCCAGTGAAAACCCACGAAGAGGTTAAGAGTGCGCTGAGCAACACATTGGATAAGACAAACAGAGAATTACTGGAGGTGAAGAAAAAGTTTGAAGACATGAGTCAACAGTTCATGAGCTTAAAGGATAAGAATGAAATACTAAAAAGAACCCTGGAGAACTCCCAGAACCAAATAAAAGCCGAGTACATCAGCCTGAAGGAGCACGAGGGAAAGATGAGTGCTGTAAGTCAGAGTATGAAAAAGGTAGAGGATGAAAGTGCCAAAATTCTCGCTGACTACCAGAAAGGCCAAGCAGAGATTCTGACCCTGCATGCGGAAATGGAAGCCCAGAAGAAGGAACTCGACACCATCCAGGAATGCATCAAGTTAAAGTATGCTCCCATCATCAGCTTTGAAGAGAGTGAGAGGAAATTTAAAGCCACAGAGAAAGAACTGAAGGAACAGCTGTCAGAGCTGACAGACAGGTGCAGTGTCAGGGAAGAAGAGGTGAAGAAATGCAAGCAAGAGAATGATGCCTTGAAGGAGGAGATTTTCAGTCTTCAGAAGGACCTGAAGCACAAGGATCTTCTCGTGGAGAATTCTCGTGAGCTGGAAAGAACTTTAAGCAGGAAAACAGAAGAGCTTAACAGTAAGTTAAAAGACTTGACTGGGAAACACTCAGAAGCAAAGAAGGAGAAAGAGAAGCTCGCAGGAGAAAATGCAAGACAGGCTTCTGAGCTTTTGGCTGCACAGGCTCTTGTGCAGAAGCAGCAAGCAACATTGGAACAAGTTGAGACCCTAAAAAAGTCTCTGAATGGTACAATTGAGAATCTGAAGGAAGAACTGAGGAATAAGCAACGGTGTTATGAGAAGGAGCAGCAGACAGTGACCCACCTGCAGCAGCTGTTAGAGAATCAAAAGAACTCCTCTGTGCCCCTGGCAGATCATCTGCAGATTAAAGAAGCCTTCGAGAAAGAAGTGGGACTCATAAAAGCTAGCTTGAGAAAAAGGAAGAAGAAAGCCAGAACAAAACGGAAGAAGTCTCCAAACTTCAGACCGAGGTGCAGAATACTAAACAAGCCTTAAAACAACTTGAGACCAGGGAGGTGGTTGATTTGTCCAAATACAAAGCAACGAAAAGTGATTTGGAGACACAGGTTTCCAACCTAAGTGAAAAGTTGGCCAACCTGAATAGAAAATATGAAGAAGTGTGTGAGGAGGTTTTGCAAGGCCAAAGAAGGAAACTGTCTGCAAAGGATGAGAAGGAGCCGTTGCATTTCAGCATTGAGCAGGAGATCAGAGATAGACAGGAGCGGTGTGATAAGTCCTTGACAACCATCACGGAGCTGCAGAGGAGAATACAGGATTCTGCTAAACAAATTGAAGCAAAAAGATAATAAGGTAGGCAGGATCCAGCGGTCTGCATGGCCTTGCAGAGGAGAGCAGGGGTCCTAAGACAGGATTACACAAGTGTTAATGAAATGATCACTGACCCTTTTCCAGTTTCAATACAGGTGGGCAAACAACCTCAGAATTGAAAAAGCAAAGTCTCTCTCTTTCTCTCTCTCTCCTCTTTAATCTCTCTCTTTCTCTCATTGAGTAAATAAACTCAAGGTTTATCTGCTTCATTATTGGCTGGTCAAAATCTAGTGAGTTTTAAGCATCAGAGGAATCTGAAGATGACGAGAGAGAAAAAACAGTTTCTGGGCTGCAGTAGCTAAGGCAGCAAGGATCAGGGCGCACGCCCTACTAGATTCAGGCGTTCGCCCATGCCACTGGCCCGCTGCACTCTATCTACCCACACTGTCCTATAGACTGGGCGCTACCCGAGATTTCCAGCTCTCCTCTCTTCTGAGTGGAGTCGCATGCCTTTTAAATTGCACTTCGTCCCTTTTCCCTCTTCCTCCACTGTCCAAACTGTCCTATAGTGACCACTTTCTTCCCGCAGTTTTCACTTTGCTCTCCATTTAAAACCAATGCACTCTCTGTCAGTATGGTTGATCCTCCCAGACAACCTCTCAGGGCAGGTTTACAGCTTACCTTTCCTTCTTATTATTCATTCTCATATAGAATACAGGCTCAACTGTTTCTTTCAAAGCCGGCAGTCACAAAAACTGCACTGTGAAGATGAGACATCAGGGTAATGGTGGGCAGCATCATCCATCCTCCAGTGGTTACTAAGTGCCCTATCTGCTGCCAGACGCTGGATTCAGTTCTGGCATGAAGCAGACACAGACACAGCCCTCCTTGGTGTCAAGTCACAAGCACTAATTTTTTGACACAGCTGCTTTTAGGACCCAGGACTTTAATATTCTCAGCTTGTTTGGAATGTGATTCTGAGGACAGTAAGATGTGACGATTATAGCAACTCACTGACATCGCTTCCTAGTTGTTACCATTTATTGAGCGTATATTGTGCCAGGCCTATAATCGTCATTGTGTTGATTTTCTTAACTATGAAAGATGTTCTGTCGTTCTCTGATTAGGAAGCTAAGTAGGCACAGAGAAACAAGGACATTAGCTAGGCTTATACAGCTAGTGAACACCAGCAGTCTGCTTTTAAAGTGACTGCTTGTCCCCTTTCTATTCTTTCAAACAGCCTCTGTCCTCTAAAGTCATCTAAAAGTCATACCTTCTTGAAAGGATCAAGATATATAATTACGTCTTTATATGAGGCAAGCTGGTTTCCCTTTCAAACTTCATTAGAGAAAGTGACCCCAGCTTAATATTTCAATGACCTATAGTACAGTCTGCATACCTTACAGAGAAATCTAAAAGCAGGGAGACTGAGGTGACACTCAGATCTTAGTCTATTATTCTCAATTTGATGATGCTTTTGTAAGGGATTTAGTGAAAGACTACAGAATGTATATACCGTCGAGGAACATTTTTGGTGGCATCCATCATGTGTATCTCAAGAAGTGATCTCTGGGCAAAGGTGTTCATTACAAATGACTAAGTAAATCCTCTTAAGTTCTTCCCACACTGGTTTTCTCCCCCCTTTCTTTCTTTCAATAAGATAACTGAGTTGCTTAACGATGTGGAGAGACTGAAGCAGGCCCTCAACGGCCTTTCGCAGCTCACCTACACCAGCGGGAGTCCCGGCAGGAGGCAGAGCCAACTGGTGGACAGTCTGCAGCTCCAAGTGAAGACTCTGCAGCAGCAGCTGGCTGTGAGTCGCTGGCCCTGGGTTCACCGTCAACCACTCCTTTGTAAACACTTCCTTAGAAACCAGACTGATTTGTGGCTAGCTCAGATCCAAGAATGCGGTTACACATGCCAGAAGTTATTAGCAGTGTCTTACTGAGAGCCTTCATGCCACACACCACACAAAACATTCTGCCTGCTCGCTCTCCCCATCTTTATCTTCATCACAATCCTACTAGGTTTTCTTCCTCCCACTTTGTTAGAGAAAGACATATTAAAATATGAGGTGCCTCTGGCCATCTAGTTAGAATTTAATCCTGAAATTGACTCCAAATCTGGCGTCCATCCAAGAGACTCCAAATAGCGGAAGCTGCCACACGCTTTCTGAAGTATTGGTGTAGCAAGCTAAAAGAGGAAGTGTAAAAACAATCCTCTGTGCATGTGAAAACAGAGGCACTCTTAGGAACTTGCACCTTACATCCTTAGGCATTAAAAGAAGACAACTGTGTGTATGCAAATATCTGTTCAGATAGACATATTTGGAAGCTCTCTATCTCTTTCACATAGTGAAAGAAGCCAAAGATGATAGCTCATTCCTAAGCCATTTCAAAGCAAGAAACATGAGCATTCCCTATATTTTATGGTTTCCTCATCCATAAAATAAGAACTGATTAAATGCTTGGTGTTCAAACTGGATTATCTAGTACTCGTTGAAATGGTCAACAAAAAAATAGCCCGGTCAATTGTGAATTATTGCCAGTGTCTTCTGATTCTAAGAAATTTCCTTATAGTTGTGTTTTAATAGAAGAAGTCTACTTTTTATTTATTTATCTGTTAATCAACCAATTTATTTATTTATTCATTGGCTTCTGTGTTCGCACCTGGCAATGCTCAGGGATTATTCCTAGCTCTGTGCTCAGAAGTTACTCTTGGCGGTGCTCAGGGGACCATATGGGATTGCCCGGAACGCACTCCATGTTGGCCACGCGCAAGGCAAACACCCTCCCACCGTACTATCACTCCAGCTCTGATATCTACTTTTTTATTTTACTTTTATTTTTTGCTTTTTGGGACATACCCAGAAATGCTCAGGGGTTACTTCTGGCTCCATTCAGGAATTACTCTTGGTGGTGTTCGGGGCTCTATATGGGATGCCGGAGATCAAACCCGGGTCTGGCCGCATGCAAAGCAAATACCCTACCTGCTGCACTATCTCTCTGGCCCCTGATAACTACTTCTTAAAGTGTCCATAGTATCTCTTGGTCCGAAGATGAGTCACAGCAGATCACAGACTTGGGTTTTAAAAGGATGTGACCATCATCTCAACATTCAGGAATGTCTTCTTTATTGTGTTCACGACACTGTGCTTGACACTGACAGGAATAAAGAGCTTGAGTTCCTGTCCCGCAGGAGTTCTGGAAAGTGAGAGGGGCGGAAGATAAAGCCACAAATAGTAAAACAACCAATATCAGATATGAAAATGTAAATGAGCCCCCAGGTTCTGAATGTTTTTTGTTCCCAGGAAAGAGAGATCACACATATGGTGGCAGCCTCTTTCCAAAAAAGGGGAACTAGACCTGAGTTCCCCTTTTAGATTGATATTCCCCATAGAGATGATGGTGATGGAAAATGCAAAATCTCAGGTGCGGAGGCATAACATAGCAGGTAGGGTACTTGTCTTATGCAGCAGGCCAGGGTTTGATCCCTGGAACCCATATGTTCCCCCAACCCCTCCACAAGTGATCCCTGAGCATAGAGCCAGGAGTAAGCTCTGAGCACCTCCAGGTGTGGCTCCAAACCAAAAACCAAAAAAGGAAAATGCAGAATCTTCCCACACAGGAAGGTAATGTGAAGAAAGACATGGAAGTGAAATGGATGCAAAACGGCATGTCCACCGGGTTGGACACATATAGGTGCGGTTATAAGAGCCACCTTTGAGGCCAGACTCTGGAGGCTGTTGCAAATAGGCAGAGGAGGCCAGAGTCGCCTCTCACCTGCAGTGACCTAAGGCTTTAGAGCCAAAAGGAGCATGAGGAAAGGACTATCTGATGCTAAACATGATAGGGTATAAAGACAAGACAGGAAGCTGTTGCCGGAGTCCAAAACATGCATTGATTAAGTGTCTAATGCTATCACGGGCGTTAGATGTTTACTAGGGCAAACATCTCTTGTTCCATAGGACCCATGACACTGCTTTCATTAGAATGTCCCACATATTTTTTACAAAAAAGGTTATTCTGTACTTATGTTATAGAAATCGACCTCTGATGGTTCAACCAACACGCTTGTTTTAGGAGGTAGCAGAAACATTTTCATAATATCAGTGCTCTGTAGTAGCCGGCCCCGGGACAATGCTGTCACCGCCTCCATGTGTTTGCAAACACAGTGCTGATACTTGTCTGTCTCCCGCCTGTCTAGGATGCTGACAGACAGCACCAAGAAGTCATCGCCATTTATCGGACACATCTTCTAAGTGCCGCGCAGGTAATGCGCCATTTCTCCTTCAGGGAAGGAAGTAGTTAAACAAATTATTTTTAAAAAACTTCAAGTAAATTGATGAAAATCATCGGTGTTTAATGTAGTTGGGCCCCCATATGCTTATTTAAAAATAATTGTGGCGTTTGGTTTTTTTTTTCATTTTTCTGTAATCATGGCTTGCATATCTCCCAGAGAAATGTACGAAGCTATATGGCTCCACAACATCTCAAATTTAGTCTTATCTCCATCTGCTTGTCACTCATTTTATAGGCAGTTTGGCAACATATGATGGCAGCACACGCTAATGGTATCGTGAGACAAAGGCCCTGCTTTGACACGTGGCTGTCAGCAGAGAGGGGAGGTGGAGGGCCCTCACTGCTTCCTGGCGGCTCAGAATCCTTTCTGAAAGAACAGAAATGAAAGTTAGATGGGCTCAGTATTAAAATAATTTAAGAAAAAAATAGTTCTCAGGAAATTAATATTTATTGAGCTTGAAATTCAATGAAGCACAAAAGTGACGAATCCCAGGGTGGGGGCTGGAGGGATAATACCGCAGGTCTCGTGGTTTGCCTTATACTTGGCCGAAGCTGGGCTCCAGCCCCAGCATCCCATATGGTCCCCAAATCGCACCAGGAGTAATTCCTAAGAGCAGAGTCAGGAGTAACCCCTGAGCATCGCCAGGTGTGCCCCACCCCACACCCCTAAAGAAGAATCCTCATGGTATGGGGCCCAAAGATACAGCGCGGGGTGAGAGGTTTGTCTTGCGTGTAGCTGACCCTAGTTGTGACTCCCACACAGCAAATTCCCCCTCTTCACCCCCCAGCCACAGAGCCAGAGTAAAGCCCTGAGCACTGCAGGGCATGGCCCCCAAACAAAACAAATCAAAAAATCTTTGCAGGGGCCTGAGGCTGAGATAGAACTCAGAGGGAAATGCACACTTCCCAAGGTTGGTGGACAGCAGAAGTGGACTTTCAGGAGAGGACACTGGGCAAATGGAAAGGAGGAATGGTAGAAGGGAAGATGAACTGACTAATGAAGCCGGGAGGAGGGCGCTCGCTAGCTAAAAGGCACTGTGCAGTGACAAGCCTCCCAACTCTGGGGAACAGTACGCCTCCCAGAATTTGGAACTATTTTCTACTGACTCCTAGCGAAACATAAAATCATTTGGCATCTGAAATCATCTTGCCTTCTGGCTGCATAAAGTTAACTAAGAAAATGTAGTTTAGTCAACTCTGGTTAATGTTTGAAATTTAATCATCCTGCCATCATAGAAACAGATTTTGGAAGCAAAAGTTGTGTTTTAATATATATAAATATATATAGGCAGTGTTAATGACAAAGCCTCATGGACTGAACAAGCAAGTACAGGGAGGAGGTATGATGAACACCCACTTTCCAATTTTGTGCGTTGCTTTGCATCGAATAGTAAAAAATGTTTCTGCCTTTCTTCTTTCTCCCCAGGGTCACATGGACGAAGATGTGCAGGCAGCCTTACTCCAGATCATCCAGATGCGCCAGGGGCTGGTGTGCTAGCGCCCGTGCAGACCAGCCGATGCCTGCCTTTCCTCCTGGTGCTGGAGCTTTCTTGCACCATGAAGGGCCTTACTGTGACAGCGCCATGAAAATAAAACATACTTTGTTCCATCCGTAGGGTCTTTGAATAAGATGACTCTCTTACTGAGTTTTTCAATAGCACTCCGCCCTTCCTGCGCTTTCTCTGGATGTTCACTTCACAGTGAGGCCCACCACATGGCCATTTTGCCTTGGATTGGCTCCATGTTTTTAAGCTCGTGGAGCCCCCTACTGAAACAGGAGCTGTTGACCGGTCCCATGGGAAGGGGTTAGGCTTGAAAAAATCGTGTAAATATTTCTTAAAGAGGAATTCACTTGGTGGCAGCCACTTTTAAGTGAATCCAAACATCTTTTAGGTCTTCAGATGAGCCATGAGACCTGCTGGCCAGGTTGCATTTTTGCTGAAGTAACTTAATGCGTGTCTTTGACTTCTTTTGAGGTACTGATATTTTTCTTCTTACACTTATAACTTTTGTGCCTTTTAAAAATACTTTGTCAGAAATGGTTTGCAGTGCTAAGTAACTCTTAGATTGAAAACAAGGCCTGGGTGCAATGTACTAGGAGTTTTTAGTAAAACTGCCTCATAATATCTACAGTTATCTTAATTTTAACTTGTGGTGACTTTTCTTGCCACAGTATTTAGAGAATAACGATAAATGATAATACTAGATTTCTCAAAGTGTCAAAAAATTTTAGACTTCTCTTAGCAATTACTTTGACATTTTGCTACTATAGTAACCGATTACTCATTATACATTCATTCTCCAAATGTTTCCTACTTATTTATAGGAAAATTGCACTAATGAGATTAATAATGTGAAATGTAGTTTTCTTACAAAATTAGCATTAGAGAATTGGTTTTAGAAAATAGATTTTTAAGGTTATGACAGAGTGAAATAAATAATATAGTAAACTGTAAAAATATACATAACAAAAAACCCACCAATTCGCTATTTATAGAATTCTCTAATGTAATCAGCCATTTTTATTAACTACATCTCATTAAGGAAAATTTGTTTTTCAAATTTCATTAATATTGTGTTTACCATTCATATTGAAAGATACTGATTTGTTAGCCAATAAAAAAGAAGCAAATTAATAATTCAGCTAGGTTTTCAGGAATTGTGAAATGTGTCTTAGCATCCTGCACCAGATTTTTTAAAATCTTGTTTTTATATAATAATAACCATCAAAAAAAAAAGCTCTCTCCCACCAAATTTAAGCCATCTTTTTTTTTTTTTTTACAGTGTGGAAACAAAACAGTGAAAAGTCAGGATTGGGTTTAATTTTACTTCTTTGTAGGTGGAAATAAGTTTACATGACAACATTTGGATATTTGAATTCTTTCATTTATATGTTTTATGTTCCTCTTCAGTGTTAGTTTTGATTCATGAATTTTAGGTCACATACTGACACTCTAAAGTAGGCAAAATTCTTAACTGAATACTCGTATTTCAGTGTTGAATCTTCCTCATTAAGGGTGAGAAGGGAAACGTGTATTTTATCTTGTCTTCAACCATCAATAAAATATTCTCTGTGGAATATTGTTTTGAACATGCTTGTGAAGATTTGTAAGCTAAGTCAGTCCATTTATTAACTTTGGAGAATGGTGTTGAGAAGGTGGGGGTACGAATCGCAGATGATGACAACCATTTTCAGCCCACTTTCAGCTATGTAGAGAGAAGTATCAGATCACCCCCTGGGATTAATCACAGTTTCTCCTTCACCTCATATTATAACACAGAAAGCGAAAGCCTTTTTAGAAAAAGATGGGTGGAACATACGTGATGTGCAAGGCAGGTCTCTTTGCAGTTGAGTGTCAGGAAAAAGCTGAGATAGAGCTTAAGACCAAGAGGAGAGTTAGTTGGACTATTGTGTCCAAGTCACTGAATATCTGCTGGAGCACAGGTCTTTATTAAAAAAGTATCATTTTTATGTTGTTTGTCCTTTTCACTCCTAATTATCAGAAAAACTCATTCCCTTTGACAGAGAATCCATGATACAAAGAGCTATTAAAGTCTAATCAAATCATGCAATGACAGCTGACTTTTTTTTAATAACAGAGGGACTGTAATCACAATATCTGTACTGCACAGAAATTCCTAAGGAATTTAGCTTCACACTTCCTTATGGCTGGCTTTTAAAATTTTTTTGGTATCTACAATTACTAGATCTATCAGTGCCTGCTTATAATAATGCTGAACGTTAGAGAGCAGTGTTTACCAGCTTCTCTTGACAACTACCGGAAGTAACTACTTTCTAATGGCCGTTTTATTTCCTCGCCACTGGGATCCTACAGCCTGTGATGATCTTTTTCCTTTGCATTAGAGTAGTGGCAGCTCCTCTGGAGCCAAAATAAAGATTGAAAAAGGAGTACTAGGAAGCACATGTAAAATGTGGTTGCTCGTGTCTGACCTTGCTCCTGGCGGCTAAATGTTGTGACATTTTCTAAGAGGAAAGAGTAGCACCAGGGAAATACATCGTGCAACAAAGGGAAAAGAGGCATCCTAGCTCTTGTTTCATTCCGTTATGTTCCTAGCTACAATGGAGCTAAGACTTTGTTCTTGGAAATTCAGTTCTCCCCCCCAAGATTCAGGCTAACTTGAGACAAGACTGGTTAGACTCAACCTCTTCCCCCATGCTGGCCCCCATGCTGGCCCCCATGCTGGCTTCTTACCCCTCCCTCACCAACCCCCCCACACACACACACACATACTTCCTGCTTTACAAACCATTGAAATGGTTTCTATTTCTTATTGTGCATATGGGCTTTGGACCCATAAAACTCATGGAAGAGATTTTTTTCTTAAATGATGAAGCTGCTAACAGACATGGCATTCCTGTAAGACTCCCGGGCAGCGAGAATGCTTGTGTTTAGCATAATTGGGCATGTGGCATCACTTATGCATTAGAGGGCATTTTCATTATTTAAGCCCGCATGAACAAACATTGATGATGAATGAATTCAACCCAAAAGGGAAGGTTACAAAAATGCCGCATGTAAATGAAAAAGAACCAGGACTCCTGAAGGTTTCTTCCCAGTTATATATATGTGAAATCGTACACACACAGTGAATTAGCGGATGAGAAGTCACTAAAAACCAATGCCCCTCTTTTGGCAACAAACAGATGGACTTAATGGGTCCGATTTTTATTTTAGATTTTAAACAGGTTTACGGTGTTTTTTTCGAGATAGCAGTCCTGGGAATATTCTGAATTCAGAAAAGAGTTTAGAGAGGTTATTGCCTTCTTAATAATTTAGAGCTTCTATTGCTCTGCCAAGTCAGAAGATTAACATTTAATAGAAAAAAATTATATATCTATAATTCAGTCACGGCTATTAGATCAGATGGATTTTACATTAAGTGAAAAAGATGTCGAGCATTTAAGGACCATTAAACTACAGGACTCTCTTTATTGAGTTTTAAGGCCTCCAAGCTCGGGTCCTGCTGTGACGAGTATTTATTTTACATATACAGAACACATTAAGGATGGGGAAAGGGCATGCATTTGAAAAGAAAATAGGCCATGAAAAAAGTGTGATTTTCCACACTGTGAGCAGCTACCATACAGATTCAGTCTTATTTTATAATAATTAGTTTTATGCATCATTAAGTAGCTTTCTTATAGGCTGGAAGAATGTGGTGGAGGGCACTTTAGAAGTGGTACCTGCAGGAAACCCAAGTACAGGCTGTCTTGCTATTTCCCTCAAGAAACCACACCTTTAGCATTCCCCTGGCCATTCTGCATTGTGACAGATTTAAGCCTCTTCCTGTGGTCTTTAGGGAATGTGAAAGAGTAAGGAGAAAAAGATAGTTAGAGGCAAGGATTCTTCTAAGTTTCTCCTTTTTTTTTCTAGTGATGCCCAAATTATCAAGGAAGAATGGGAGGAAATTCACTCTAAAAGGAATTCCTCACTTCTGAGAAGAAAGACTGCACCCATTCTTTTTTTATTAAGTACTCAGAACAGTTTATAGAGTTGCAATTAAAACATGACAAGCAATACCTTAATAAGGTCTTTCCTTCCAGTTTCTGCTGTTCCTCTTCCTACCCTGGCCTCCCAAACAGGAAGTTCTCTTTAGTTGTATAAAAACCAAATTGTCTCAGGGAGGCTGGGAATGAAGTTAATATAATTTGTCACTCCCCGCCTTTCCAATGTCCAAACAAATTTTGATTTCTCTGTCTTGCTATTCTGAGCTTTTTTTAATTGCCTCTAACTAAAGTGCCACCTTATGGGCTGCTTCAGAAATTCTCTTCGGGATTTAAAAATGAAGCCAATTCATATTCAGTTTTTCTAAAATCTGTTAAGCCAAAATAAAAATGACTGCTACTTAAAAATCTCCCCTCTTTGCTGTTGCTCCAAACAGGGCCTCCTTTACAGGGGTGCTGCACAACTCAAACCTCCTCTTTGTTCAGATGGGAGAGAAGCCCTGCCCCCACAGGCCCTGAGGATGGTTGCCCCCATCTCAATCAGATAAAGGGAGCTGCTCTCTGGAGCTGGGAACTTTTCTTTTCTTTCAAGTGAATTATTCCAGTTGGCCTTAATTCCTCTGCAATACAGCTCTTCTAAAACCATCGTTATTCATTCACACCAACTGACACTTTAAGAAATTCCCCAGCTACTGTTCATCTAAGTCTAAATATATCTGTTAGACTCAAATGCGTTTAAGAGGATTTGCAATCTGTGATTATCCAAAGTACTATTCATTGTCAATATTTTTGGTGTGCCATCGCCAATCTTGTTCAGCATGCACGGCCACTTAACGGCAGCAAAGCCCAAATACATGGCAGTAAGCAGGATCTAACCTGAGGGGGACTCTCTCCCAGCTCTCCCGCAACTGTTCTGGCACAGCCTGGAGTGGGGTTATGAACAACCAAATGATTCCTTAATAAGCTCTTGCTCTCCTTCCAGGCCCCTTTTGGGCAAGCTCATCCTCCATGTTCTCTAAGAGCAGTTACCAGGACAACAGAATTGGAGGAAGATTTAATTGTGATCTGATGTCTAGCCAGAATAGAGAGCTGGTGCCTTGAATTTATATGCTAGGTTCTCAAGCAAATGTCAATATGCATATTTTATTATTGTTATTATTATTCGTTAGTATTATTGCCTCCCCTCCCCGCACTTCTAAAAAAGAATTTGAAGGCTTGCAATGTTTCCCCCTTCATAGTGGGTAAAGGAAGAGGAACGTTAATATGAGAAGGTCATAAATAAGCAGTAGACAGGTCCAGAACACATGCACCGATTCTAGATCCAGCTCGAGCCGTGCACCTGACACCAGTAGGCCACCCTCCCCCCTCCCAAAAACAACAGCAGAGAACCTTCTTATGAAGACTCCTAAGCACATCCTATAGAGCCATCTCAGTGTTCTCAGAGCCCCACAAGTTTCCTACCAAATCATACCCCAGACCTGGCAACCCTGAAGTCTCATGAGCTTGGAGCAGTGGCTGTGTGTTTCCGTGTCCAGCCTTCCACAGCATTCCGCTGTTCTATCACCCTGTGCCCAGGCCGCTGTCACAAAGGCACACTGAAAGCTGTTCTTGCTCTTCCCCCTTTTGTCATAATCCACTTCAGATTTCTGTGGGTCAGGGGAATGGTGTTTTATAAAGGCAGAAGATGCCTGTATTGCTTCAGGACTTAGGCAGAGCATGGGTCAACCTGTGCACCTCGTCCCACGGGCTCTAGTGGGACTTGGACTGCTAAGACACAGGTTCTCTCTAATTTAGAAACTATTTTTTTTTCACTTGGGACCAATTTGCAACCTATAGGATGCTAGAAGCAGAGTAATAATAGTCCACATTTTAGGTCTGTAAAGAAAAAATCTGGTTTTGTTTGTTTTCTCTTATTCTGGGTACACACATGTTTCCAACACATTTCTAAAGTAGACGTCGGTCTGGCGTTTTTCAACTTCCCGTCTGCTCTCTCGCTTTTTCATCCATTCCGATGTCCACCCATGGCCCCCCTGGTTCTCTTCAATACCCGGCACCCCCACTTTGCGCTTGTCTTTTCCCTCACCCCTGCCTTTTTCCCTGCATCTACCCCACTTCTCTTCCAGAATGGTAGGGTCACTCAAAAAAAATCCATACCACTTATAAATTATTGAAAACGTGGTAATGGCTAGAAATGAATTTTCATTGCAAGAACTCAGATTTAACCCTATCAGTGGTGAATAATCTTAAGAAGATAATGGTATTAAGGAGAAAAATTTCTATTTAAACAGGGGAAGTACTAATCAATTAGTGATTTTCATTACCCTTGCCAAGATTTTATGCTCGCTCCCTTCTTTGACAATTCTCCCCAAACTGCTTTTCCCAGAGTCCTCCTCTGTACTTCATTTTGTTTTTTCCTTTTGAGTCAACCCAGAGATGCCGAGGTGCTCAGTGGTTACTCCTGGCTCTGCACTCAGAAATTACTTGGCAGTGTTCAGGGGACCATATGGGATGTTGGGAATCTGCCGCCCAGGTTCGATCTCCAGCATCCCATATGGTCCCCCCGAGCACCGCCAGGAGTAATTCCTGAGTGCAGATCCAGGAGAAACCCCTGAGCATTGCTGGTGTGACCCCCCAAAAAAAGAACAAAAAGCCCTCCCGAGTGTGCTATCACTCGTCCCATCCCTGATAATAAGAGAGAGAAAAAGAGAAATAAGAAGAAAGAAAGATAGAAATAAGAGAGAGAAAGTGTATGTGTGTGTGTTATAGTGGTCATTTACTGTTTCCTGGGCCACTCAGCGATGTGAACTACTTTTCTATGTCTAGACAATTCTCTGCTTTATGAGTCTTAACGAGATGAAGATATACCAGCTAGTTGTAGAGACAGAAAGTTCCAAATGTCCGCTTCTCCCCAACATCCTGGGACAAATGCACAGGGCCCAGGTCAGGCAATTCTGGCAAATGTGCCCTGGAGTTTGACTAAGGGGCTTCAGGATGGGGAAGACAGAGAAGGGGAGTGCTTTCTCTGGTAGAAGAGATGATTGTATTTGCTCCAGGACCAAATTTCTGGTACAGAGATGGAGGTGGTTTAAATATGAACATTGAATGCTCGATAGAACAGCTGTTGTTTGCTCCCCCAGACAGACTTTGCAGCGTGATTCAAGAGCTTCTCTGTGTTCAGGCTCCAGCCTGCT
>JAJIBD010008290.1:0-80056 GCA_021461705.1 Cryptotis parvus
CTGCAATGCTCAGGGGTTTCTCCTGGCTCTGCACTCACGAATTACTCCTGGCGGTGCTCAGGGGGACCATATGGGATGCCGGGATCGAACCCGGGCGGCATGGGCCGGCTGCGTGCAAGGCAAACGCCCTACCCGCTGGGCTATCGCCCGGCCCCATCATTTCGTCTTTTCTATCACTTAAGGACAGACAGAACGGGTTTCATCATTATTTGTTTCCCTCTCAATCTAAATGCAAACTTGGGCGCTTGTTAACTGCTGTATCCTTCTGCCTAACTCATGGGATGCAGTAGTCAGGAAGTATGTTGACTACAAGCACGCTAACCACACTCTCTCAGGTTCCAAACAAATACCTACAGTTTCTTTCTTTCTTTTTTTTTATTTTATTTTATTTTATTTTATTTTTTTGCTTTTTGGGTCACACCCGGCAATACTCAGGGGTTTCTCCTGGCTCTGCACTCAGGAATCACTCCTGGCGGTGCTCGGGGGACCATATGGGATGCCGGGGATCGAACCCAGGCCGGCACAGGCCGCCCGCGTGCAAGGCAAACGCCCTACCCGCTAGGCCATCGCTCCGGCCCTTCTACAGTTTCTTTCTTATTGTGGGGAGGAGTGGGTGGGCAGTGCTGAGCCACACCTGGCAATGCTCAGGGGTTACTCCTGGCTCTGCACTCAGGAATTACTCCAGGAGGTGCTTAGGGACCATATGGGATGCCGGGGATCGAACCGGGTCAGCCCGTGCAGGTTAAATGCCCTACTCGGCCCCTTTTCCTTTTCCCTTGATGCCCGCTCTCCCTGCCTCCTTTCTCTCTTCCTCCCTGGTTTTGGATCACACCCGGATGGGCCACATGCAAGGCAAGCACCTCACCCGCTGCAAGATCTCTCGGCCCGGCCCTCTCTCTCTTCTTGAGGATTTCCTCCAGAAGGTGAGTGCTCACGCTCTCCCGAGACTGTAGTGCCCATGGCCCGGAGACGGCCCGGCTCACCTGCAGCATGTAGCTGTGGTAGTCCTTAACGCGGTGCTGCCAGAACTTCTGGAGGGAGAGCACGCTGCCAATGCCCACTTCGTGGAACACCTGCTCCATGACATCCGGGAAGGGCGTCTGCCCCAGCCGGGCCTCCCGGTCCACAGCGAGCGTAGCAGCTTGGTGAACTTCAGGCAGTACTCATGCGCCACGCCGGTGAGGGTCTCCAGGGCGCTTTCGTTGGCGCACTCAAAGCCCGCGTGGGCCAGCACCGTGGCCACCGCCTGGCAGAGGAGCTGCCGGCAGGAGTGCCAGCTGAGTTCTGTCACGGGCTCCCCTTTGCCGCTGGCAGAGACAGGCATGGGTTAGTGCTTTTGCCCACGGGTGAGCTATCCCGGGTCCCCACCTGGAAGGTCCACTCATGCGCATAGCCCCGCCGTCAGGGTCCACAGCCCAGTTTGATCTAGCTGCTGTCACAGTAACCGGTGGAAATCTCTCCTCCTCCAACCGCATGAGCTGAACCACAGGCCCACAGGTTCCTAACAGCCCAGAAAGGCATCCGGGGCCAGAGGCACAGTAGAGTGGGGAGAGTGTTTGCCCGTATGCAGCTGACCCAGGTTTGACCCAGGCATCCCAGGTGGCTCCCCGAGGAGTAACCCAGGTATATTGCGGACGTGGCTACCCCAACAATAACAACAGAAAGGCGTCCAGTGTAAGGATTTCCCTCTTGTACCAACTACTGAACTGTGGTCACTCTTAAAACTGGGTTAATTTGAGCACTGCAGCTCAGATAATTCTCAGTGGTGCTGATCCACTCACCACAACACTACCTTCAGGCATGTGAGTACATTCAAGCCTCAGAAATTTGGTCCCAAACTGGGGATTCCTGTAGGGCAATGCTTAGGAGTTGCTTCTGGCTCTGCACTCAGGAATTTCTCCTGGCAGTGCTCGGGGACCATATGGGATGCCAGGGATTGAACCTGGGTCAGGTGTGTGCAAGGCTAACGCCCTACCCACTGTGCTATCGCTCTGGCCCCAGGAATAATTCTTGAGTGCAGACGAGTAACCCCTGAACACCGTTGGGTATGATCTCAAACAAACCAAACCAAAACAATAACCATCGGGGCTGAGCGTCGAAGCAGCGGTGAGCAGTCTGCCTTGCACGGGCTGACACCAGTGCGATTCTCAGCACTATGCGTAATTTCCCTTGAAACTGCTAGAGTGATCCCTGAGTACCGAGCCAGGAGGAAGTCCTGAGCACTGCTCGGTATATACCCCCACCCCCAAAAAATAAACAAGCAACCCCCCCCCCCCAAACAACAGCAACAAAAAGTAACTGGGGAGAGGCTTAAAAAACTTGGGCACATGCTTTTTAATTTTTTTTGGCCTTTTGGGTCACACCTGGCGATGCTCAGGGGTCACTCCTGGCGATGCTCAGGGGTCACTCCTGGAGATGCTCAGGGGTCACACCTGGAGATGCTCAGGGGTCACTCCTGGCGATGCTCAGGGGTCACTCCTGGAGATGCTCAGGGGTCACACCTGGCGATGCTCAGGGGTCACTCCCTAGCGGTGCTGGGATGGGGGCATATGGGATGGGGGACTCGAACCTGGGCAGGCTTTGTGCAAGGCAACCACCCTCCCGCCGTGCTAGCCCTCGGGCACATGCTTTATATCGCAGTCCAGGATTTGACCCCTGGCACCATACAGGACTCTTGGGCACTGCCAGTAGCAGCCCCCGGATTAAGATGGGAACAGTCCCTGAGCTCGGCTGGATGGGCTCCAAAAGTGAAAAATACCAGCAACCAGCTGCCAAACAGCTTTTCCCTCATTCTTTCGATTACCAGATTCCCTGGTGCGGTCTTACCGATAGAAGTCGCTCTCGGGGTCACTGTGGCGAATCTGGAATGGGGCGTTGGGGTTTTTACAGTCTAGAGGTAGGAGGTCATCAGGAAGGGGCGGGGAGCCCGGGCACGAGGGAAGCGGCTCGCTCTCCTCCGCCTTCACGCCCTCGGCCGGCTGCTGGCTCTGCGCCTGCGCGGTGGCGATGAGGTTGCGCAGGTGCCGGTTGTGCCGCATCAGCTGGATGGTGTGGATGGTGAGGCTGCAGGGCTCCGACGGGACGTCCAGCATCGTGGGGGCTTGGGCTTGTTGGCCGACGGCTGGTGCAGGGGCGGGTCGTGCACCTCCACCAGGCGGAACTCCCTTGGGAGCAGGTCGAAGGAGCTTCTGTTGGTCTGGCTGGAGGAGATGGGGATCTCTCCCCAGTAGCGCAACATCTTGGAAATGTAGGTTTCCGGTTAAACGTGGGGAAATGGCGTTCGATCCGGGCGCCAGGGAAGAAAAGAAAGAGAAGTAGATGACTTCCCTAAAGTAATGTCTTGGGACTGCAGCAGCTATCGCCGAGCTGTGACGCTCTGTCCATGGGAACACAAAACACAGCTGTTCCACGTCACCTAGAAAAGCGGCGGCAGCGGCAGCGTTGTCGGACCAAAAGATATTCTTCCTAAGAGAGAGAGACGGAAAGGTTGGCTGCCGGTTATCGCAGTCGGATAGCCAAAGCCAACACCAGTCGGGAGAAGGAGCCACCGCACCTGGTGCTTCGGTATCCACGTTTCCCCCTGCCCCACTAACCCGATCCTGGAACTCTGGCCCCAAATCTGGAATACTTTCCAGAATCTCTTTCTTTTGGGGGAGGAGGGGCACTCCGGTGGCGTCTGGAGGAGCCTGGTGGCTGGCAGTGAGCCTGCACATGGAGCCCCCGCCCCTCTGGGAGAACCTTGACACATGGAGAACAGAGTTAAGAATCGGAAGCCTGGTTCTTACTCCGTAGATCAGGCACAGGAACCTGCTCACTGCGCCAGGGGAGAAAACTCACGCAGCGCTAATCCAAATGATCGTAAGAACTCAAATTCTGACATACGCAGGGAAGATACCGTGGCTGCCCTCGCTGGCATTCCTTCTTCCTTCAGTCTCTGCTTTTCTCCCTTTTCCGTGTTTGAGCCACACCAAATAGTGCTCAGACATCACTTCTGGTGGTGCTCGGGGAACAGATGCCAGGTATCAAACCGGGCGGCTGCATGCGAGGTAAGTGGTACTACCACTCCAGCCCGTCTTTGTCTTTCTGAGCAGCTGGTAGTTTGCTCAGGTGTTACTCCCAACTCAGTGCTTGGATCATTCCTAGTGGTGCTAGGGGACCATGTACTACCAGGGACTGATCTAAGCCAAGGCTTCATTCTTTTTTCTTTTTGTGTCATACGTAGCTATCCTCAGGGGTTTGCTCCTGGCTCTGCATTCAGGAATTACTCCTGGAGGTGCTTGGGGACCATATGGGATGCTGGGATTGAACCGAGGTCAGTCATGTGTAAGGTAAACGCCCTACCCTCAGGGCTCTGACTTGAGATATTCTATATATATATATATATATATATTTTTTTTTTTTTTATTGGGGGTCACACCCGGCGATACTTGGGTGTTACTCCTGGCAATGCTCGGGACCATATGGGATGCAGGGGGTCAAACCCAGGTCAGCAGCGTGCAAGGCAAACACCCTACCCCGCCCCCTTTCTAATTCAGGCAATGCCCTTTTGGATGAAGTCAGTCAAGATTCTTTAACTTATCACTCAGGAGAAAATAAAAAACACTACCTGCCTTCACCTCAGCTTTGTAGATTCATTGCTCATGGGGTATTGCTACTGTGGTCTCTTCAAGTTCAACTAACACTTAACCACTGCCAAGTATTAATTATACAGGGAAACAAAGGCCGATTCCATGAGATCCGTGTCCTGAAGCAAAAAAAAAAAAAAAAGGAGAAAAACAAGTAGAACATTTCAACGTTAAAATACGTAGTAGGCTGCTGAAGAGTGCTTTGCATGTAGGAGGCCCAGGTGTAATTTCTGACACCACGGGATCTCCCAAGCACAGCAGTGACCCCCCAAGCAATGAGCTGGGAGTAGCCCGTAACGGCCACTGCTGCAAATACTGCTCAGCTTGTAGGTGCTGGGGGCCGAGGGACGCCGTACCAGGGATGGAGCTCGGGCCCTCCTGTGTGCAGAGCACTGTTCCGCCTTGTGAGTTATCTCCCTGGCCCCCTATAATCAATCTTATCTTTTGCTTTTTTCCTTTTTGGTGTGCTACTGGGGATGGAACCTAAAGCCTCACACGCCAGGCAGGCCCGGGATGCCGAGCTATACACCAAACCTTCCTTTTTCCTGACACAGTCCCGGCCCGGGGTGTGATCAGAACTCAGCCTCGCTCTGGGCGCCTTCCAAACCACGGAATCCTCTCTAGCGGATCCTGAACAGCTAAGCTAACAGGACTGCTCTAGCTCTTACGGTGGCTCGGGTTGGAGTTCTCAGCGCTGCTCCTGGCAAGCCCAGTAAGCCCTTTGCTACCGTCACAGGAGAGCAAATCTCCGCGCACAGGCACACTTCACAGCTGAAATTCACATCCGTGCGCTTGCTGGAGGAGCGCTTTAAACCGTGGGCATCCACCATCCCTGCCCACAAACGCAAATGTCTTTGTGGCCGTTCGAGTGTGAGCTGAGACTCCAACCCCGCCTCACACTTGCATGCAAGCCGGGTGCGGTGTCCCACCGGGAATTTACTTCAGAACAGCCAAGGCCAGCACCTCCCTGGCCTCCCAGGCCTTCTCCCTTCACCACACCCCACGGCACTCTGGTAACCCCCCACTATCCTCTGGATTTTCAAACCACTCATTATCTCAATTTTACTCTCCCATCCAGCCCGGTCAGGCGCCTGGCACCTAGTGAGTGCCTGCCTATTCTCTCCATGACCCTATGAGCACTGTAATTATTCCGTCTCTTTCACATGTGGAAGTTGAGGCCTCCGCCGTTGCCAAACGCCGGAGGAAAACATGAAACAGGGTTCAGAGTCGCCGCTTTTATTCCATGCTCTGGCTGGGACGGGACCCAGAACCTCCCGAGCAAGGCGGGTCAGCCCACCACGGAGCCCGGAGGCTCCTGCAAGGACCAACGCACGAAGCAACGAATGAGTGAAGTGAGCAACACCCGCATGCCATCCCCGTCGCCCTCTTTCCTAACTTCACCGAGAGCAGCACGACGACCGAGGCCCGGGGCCGGCCCAGTCCCTTTGGGGGCTCCGCGGTTCCGATCGGCGACGTGGAGCTCCGGGTCCAGCGGGCAGACAGGCGCAGGGCAGGCGGCCAGGCGCGACGGCAGCCGCAGGACCGAGACCTGACAGCGGCTGGACGCCGCCGCCGGGGCGAGGGGCTGCACCCGGCGCCGCAGCGGTCAGGGCAGGAGCGGGCCGGGCGGGCCCGGCGGCCGGAAGTACAACTGGCCCAGCCGGCGGCGGCACCGGAAGTTACCCAATCCGGGTGCCACCTCTAAAGAGGTCCCCGTTCTGCCTGCGCCCCGGCCGCCCTTTCCGCTTTCCCTTTGGCGTGAGTCCCCCGAGAGGTGCCCGGCGCCGCGCTGGTGGGCGTGAGGGGGGCAGCGCCGCTCCCGTAGCTGCCCGGAGAGCGCGGCGCGGCGCGGAACGTTAGAGCGCGGCCGCGGAGGTTCCCCACGAGCAGCTTTGGGCGCTGCACCAGGCCGAGAATGGCCGAGGGGGCGTCCCGCTCGGAGCCCCTGGCTGCGCCCGAACTCAGCGACGACTTTAAGAAGCCCTCCCTGCCCGTGCCCCCGGCGGTGCGGCCCCAGGCCCCGTCGCCCAGCCTCCCGACTCCGAGGACGCGACGACCGAAGGGCCGGCGGCGCCGCTGGACGCCGGCTCTGGGGAAGCTGATGCCCCGCCAGCCAGGCCGGGCCTGGGGGGTCCTGAGAGCGCCCCCGAGGAGCAGCCGCGGACCCCCACGGTCGCTCCTGCTCCCGGCGGCCCGGCCCGGGCGCCTCCTTACCGAGAGCCGCCGTGGGGCGGCGCTGCCACGGCGCCCTACAGCCTGGAGACCCTGAAGGGTGGCACCATCCTGGGCACCCGCAGCCTGAGAGGACGAGCCGCTGCCTCTTCGGGAGGTTGCCCACCTGCGACGTGTGTCTGGAGCACCCTTCGGTGTCCCGGCACCACGCGGTGCTGCAGCACGCCACGGCCCCGCCCGACGGGGGGCTGCGCCGGCCCCAGGCCCGGCTTCTACCTGTACGACCTGGGCAGCACCCACGGCACTTTCCTCAACAAAACCCGCATCCCGCCCCGCACCTATTGCCGCGTGCACGTCGGGCACGTCCTTCGCTTCGGGGGCAGCACCCGGCTCTTTCTCCTGCAAGTGAGTGGGGAGGCACCCTAGGATGGAGATCGCGGGGTGTCGGGCCGGGTGCCTCGCGCGCCCTGGGGTTCGCCGAGGCCGCAGGGAGACGCGAGTGGAGGAGTCAGGCCCGGCGTGGTCCCAGTCGAGCCGGCGTGGTCCCAGTCGGGCCGGGCGTGGTCCGAGTCGAGGCCGGCGTGGTCCGGATCGGGCCCGGCGTGGTCTGGATCGGGCCCGGCGTGGCCGAATCTGGCCCGGTGGGGTCCGGATCCGGCCGGGTGGGGTCCGAACCAGGTGTGGTCCGGATCAGGCCCGGCGTGGTCCGGAATCTGGCCCCTGCGTGGTCCGAATCTGGCTCTGCGTGGTCCGAATCTGGCCCGGCGTGGTCCGAATCAGGCCCGGCGGGTCCGAATCTGGCCCAGCGTGGTCCGAATCGGCCCGGTGGTCGGATCAGGCCCGGCGTGGTCCGGATCAGGAACGGCGTGGTCTGAATCTGGCCCAGCGGGTCCTCTGGCTGCAGGTGCTGAGCTGCTGAAAGCGACTTGAAACTGACAGCGCATCCTCCTTCTCTAAACAGTCTGTGGTTTGCTTCTGCAGGGACCCGAGGAAGACCGGGAGGCAGAATCCGAGCTGACCGTAACACAGTTGAAAGAAATGCGCAGACAGCAGCAGATGATGTTGGAGAGGAAGATGCTAGGAGACGATTCAGATGAAGAGCTGGAAACGGACACCGCCGACCGAGAGAGAGAGAGCGGCAGCCTGGAGGCCGAGATGGGCTGCACCTGGGGCATGGGTGAGTGTTGGGGCGCAGCCACCCGGAAGCCAGGAGTCCTCTGCATTTCCTCCCTGGCTTCCTGCCCCTTTCCAGGATTCTTGGGGATCCATAGGACACACACAGTTTGTTCACCATGTTACCTAAGCCCGGAGCAGTGTGGTAATTGTTCGGGTGCCAGAAAATGGAGTCAGAGCCACTAAAGAGTTCTTGGATCAGAGGACTAAAACGTGATCAAAACAACTGTGTTTATGTTTGCCATTTAAATATATGCGTTTGGGGCTGGAGAAGTGGGAGTACTGTACTATCCGGAGAGCAGGTTTGTCATGGTGCTAGCCTCGCGTTGAGCCCTGCTCTCCAGATAGTTCTGAGCACTGCCAGGAGTCATTCCTGAGTGCGGAGCTGCTGGGAGGGTCCCCTGAACATCACAGAGTGTGACCCCCCCAAACGAAACATATATATATACATACATATAATATTATACATATATAATATATCACTTGTCACTTGTCTTCCTGTTGTTCATCGATTTGCTGGAGCGGGCACCAGTAACATCTCCATACGTCCTGTCACATTCTAGTGTAGCCCAAGGGCATCTGCTCACTCCAGGAACATGAAGAGCCTCAAACCATTCCTTCAGGTCATGGGAATGAGGTCTATCATTGTTACTGGTTCTTGGCATATCAACTACGACACGGGTAGCTTGCCAGGCTCTGCCATGTGGGTGGGATACTCTTGTAGTCGCCTCTCATCTTGTACATGTATTGATGAACCAAGACAGGGAAAGATTGGCTTTTCTGTTGGGTGGAGCTCTGACGAGCTGTGGAGTCGGATGTTGAAATTGATGGCCCTCATGGTAGGGGGTTCCTCTGGCTTCTTGCGAGGCTCTGCTGGGGTGGCGGGCCAGGGCTAGAACCCACCTTCCCTCCTGGGTGCCTCATGATCAGCTGGGAACAGGGAGAGCCAGTAGCAGCTCTGCCCTGTGTATCTGAGTCTCTGGATCAGGCATACCTGGGCTTGAAATAGACGGCTGTAGGGTGGGACTCCTGTTGAGCAGGGCTTGTGATCAGCTCTTCTGCTGGGTGGAGCTCTAACGAGCTGTGGATGTTTATATATACATACATTGTATATATAAACATACATATATATATATATATATATGTATGTATGTATATATCTGCATTTATTAAGAACTGACTCTGATAATTAATGCTTGAGGAGGTGGGATTGTGTTCAGGCAAGTAGGATGGTATTTAACTATGGTAGTCCCTCATATTTTTTGTTATGTTTTGTTTCAGTTTTCTGATCATGTAAACTATCTAATTAAAGCTTATCTGTCTAGGTAAGGGAATACATTGAATTTTTCAGCATCAGACATTTGGGAGGGTGTGTTTAGGAGCAAGTATATTAAAAAAAATAGAAGGTGGTCTTAAAATCTTGTTGGAAAGACGGAATGCACTGCAAAATTTCTTCTGCTGAGTGCCGAATAAAAGCTGGAATGAGTGTGCCCGTTTAAGGTTCAGAAAAGGCAGCAATCACTAGCGACTCCCGTGTAGTGAGACGTGCATATGTGAAATGTTATCACACGCTTGAGCCACAGTCATGCACAAGTGTAAAATACACACTTGCTCTCAAATTTGAAATGTACAAACGCAAAGGATTACTGTGGAAAAAAAAGTAAAATATCTCACAATTTTATTTTTTCAAATCACAGCTCATCACTCCACTTTAATAATTTTTAAAAGCTGTGTAGAGAAGGAGAGAAAGCAGTGGGTAAGGCCTTTGCCTTGTACACAGCCTGATTGATCCTCAGTAACACGTACAGGCTTGACACCCAATACCGTGTAACTAATAGTATTTTATATTGATCGTGTGGTAACTGTTAAATTTCTCTTAATGGGTTGTTAGGAAATATAAAATTATATACATGGCTTTTACTGTATTTCGTTTAGACAGCATTGATGTATCTTGGAGAAAGTTAAGATTTATAAGCAGAAGTATTTAAGAAGGGAAAAGTTGCCTTTAGGAAGCTCACTCAGCATTGGGAGAGATGCTCAGGGCAAGGTTTAATGATATGAAGATTTTAAAGGCATAGACCAGTCTCTGGCAGATACGAGAAGTGCTAGGAAATTTAGCCCATAATTGAGAAATGAGAATGCCAAGTAGAGGAACTTGAGTTTTTACACATTCTTTAATTGAATCACTGTGAGATTCAGTCACAAGGCTGTTCATGATCAGGTTTCAGTAACGGTGTTCCAACCCCCCATCCCTCCAGCAGTGCACATTTCCCGCCACCAATGTTCCCCTTTTTCCTCCTGCCGCCCCTGTACCACCTAGGCTCTCTGTGGCAGAGACTTTCCTTTCTCCCTCTCCCGCAATCCTGTTCAACTTGAGGGTTTTTCGTGGGTAATGAAGGTATTTTGCTTTTAAAAATAGTGCCAGAGGGGCCAGAGCAATAGTATAGTGGGCAGCACGTTTGCCTTTCATGTGGCCGACCCAGGTTCGATTCCCGGCATCCATAAGGTTCCCTGAGCATTGCCAGGAGTAATTCTGAGTGCAGAGCTAGGTGTCACCCCTGAGCATCACCACCCCCAAATTAGTGATGGAGGTTGGCACCAGAACTGTAGTGATAGCAGGTAGGGGTGTTTGCCTTGCACGTGGCCGACCTGGGTTTGATCCCCTGGCACGCTGTGTGGTCCCTCACGCCTGCCAGGAGTGATCTGTGAATGCAGAGCAAGTCCAGGGCACCACCAGGTGTGGCCCCAAAACAAAACAGTGATGGAGGGAAAACCCAAGGTGTCTTTTTTTAAAATTTTTTTTTTTGTTTTTGCTTTTTGGGTCACACTCGGCAATGCTCAGGGGTTTCTCCTGGCTCTGCACTCAGGAATCACTCCTGGCGGTGCTCGGGGGACCATATGGGATGCCGGGGATCGAACCCGGGTCGGCATGGGCCGGCCGCTGCAAGGCAAACGCCCTACCCGCTGGGCTATTGCTCCGCCCACCAAGGTGTGTCTTAAACAGTATTTTTTAGCTTGTCACACAGTTCAGAAAACCGTAAGATGCTCATCCATGCCATGGTTTGTCGATGACAGTTTAGGAAACCGTAAGATGCTCGTCATGCCGTGGTTTGTTGTGTGTGGTTTTGTGTTGGTTCTGCTTCCCTGTCCCTTCCTTTGTTTTCATCTCTGATAACAAAACCTTTACGCAGCCTTAAAGGATAGAATATGTCAGCCTGTAGTTTCTTCTTGTGTCTGATTGTTGTTTTCTTTCCTGTACCCTCTAGGAGAAGACGCCGTGGAGGATGAGGCTGAGGAGAACCCCATTGTCTTAGAGTTTCAGCAGGAGAGGGAGGCCTTTTTATATCAAGGACCCCAAAAAGGCTCTCCAGGGGTTCTTTGACCGAGAAGGTAGGTGAGCGGATTCTGACCCTGCCGGTAAAATGTATCTGAGCGTGTCTGAATCTTCTGTCCTCCGTGTTGGGGGCTGGCCAGTTGCAGAAAACGTGATCTTGTTGGCTTCTCTTTTCATTGCTGAGAAAGGGAAATGCCTTTTCCTGGATTAGTCTCCATCTCAAAAGATCCTGGACTTGGAGAAGTTAAAACAACATTTTCCGCCCACTCCCGCCCTACCCACTTTCCATTTGCTTCTGTTGTTGCAGCAGCCAGGTGTTGGGGCCAGCTCTGGGTGATCAGGGTTGAAAATGCAGAGGATTAAGAAAAGTCAGATGTAAGAGGAAAAGCACAGGGTTGGGGGGCTCATGGTTGCGTGACCTGAGAGCCCCTCTGTCCTTCACTTGTATCACTTGTCTTCCCTGTTGTTCATCGATTTGCTCGAGAGGGCACCAGTAACATCTCCATATGTCCTGACGCATCTGCTTGCTTCAGGAATACGAAGAGCCTCAAACCGTTTGTTCAGGGTCTTGACAAAGAAGTCTGACCATCTTATAGATGGGCGGCCATGTGATCTTTTGATGTCCCGTGGAATCCAGTCAGTAATGGCTCTAGTCCAGTGGTTGTCTCCAAATAGCATTACATGTCCAGCCCATCTGATTTTTGATGCCTTGGCAAACGAGACAGTGTCCCTGACTCTGGATCATCGAGGGTGGTCGGAGCTCTGGATTCCTTCTCCCACTTGAGTGAGGCGTGATATTCCAAGCATAGCTCTTTCGATTCCTCTTTGGGAGACCCGAATAGCATTCTTAACCTGCTTTTGTAGGGCCCAGGTCTCTGAGGCGTATGTTAACACAGGGAGAACGGTGGAGTGTTCTTACTGTGGGCACAGAGATGTGCCTGGAGCCAGAGATTCTTTGTCCTTTTATTTTTTATTTATTTATTTATTTTTTGCTTTTTGGGTCACACCCGGCGATGCTCAGGGGTTACTCCTGGCTCTGCACTCAGGAATTACTCCTGGCACTGCTCGGGGGACCATATGGGATGCCGGGGATCGAACTCGAGCCGGCACAGGCCGGCCGTGTTCAAGGCAAACGCCCTACCCGCTGGGCTATCACCCCCGGCCCTTCTTTGTCCTTTTAGCTATTTCTTCGATGCTTTTTGAAGGCATTCCATGCCGCGCTCTTCCTCCTGCGTAGCTCAGGTTTTAGGTCATTTATCATGTTGACTTCTCAACCTAGGTATACATAACTGCTACATTCAGAGATGTTTGTTCTGTTGAGAGTAAATGGGCCTCTGGAACTAGTTCATTTTTCATGAACATTGTTTTGTTGAGATTGAGCTGTAGACGGATCTTTCCACATTCTCGGTTGATGTCAGCCAGCATTTGTGCCACTTGGCTAATGTTTGGTGTTATTAGAACGATGTCATCAGCGAAGTGGAGGTGGTGTAGTTGCCGTCTGTCTGTCTTCACTCCCGTTCCTTCCCATTCTAATTGTCGCATGATGTTCTCGAGGGTGGCGCTGAAGAGTTTCAGTGAAACGGTATCACCCTGTTGAACCCCTCTTTTGACATCAATGATCACTTCCTTATAGAATGGTGAGATCCTGATGGTGGATCCGTAATAGAGCTCACGAAGGATCTTGATGTATTGGGTTTGAACGCCCTATTTGGCTAGGGCTTCAATAACCGCTTCGGTCTCCACAGAATCAAAGGCTTTCTATAAATCAATGAACATGAGACAGAGCGGCATCTTGAACTCCCTACAAACCTCAGTGAGCTTGGTTACCGTGTGGATATGGTCGATTGTGCTGAATCCTTTTCGGAAGCCAGCTTGCTCGCATGGTTGCCCTTCATCTAATGTTCTGCCAATACTGTTCAGGATGATTCGAGTGAACAGCTTGTAGATTACGGACAACAGGCAGATGGGGTGATAGTTGCCAATGTCGTGGATGTCTCCCTTCTTGAACAGTAGAACTGTCTTGCTGGTTTTCCATTGGGAGGGCACCTTGCATTCAAACAGGTAGCATGTGAAGAGCCTAGCCAGTGTGTTGATGAGTACTGAAGGCAGATTCTTCAGGTGTTCGGGTCTGACTTTGTCTGGGTTGGGTGCTGTTCTCTTCTTTACCAACGAAACGGCATGTTGGATTTCAGAAGGGAGAATGTTGGGAACCACATATCCATCCTGTGGAATTTGATATGTGGTCAGGTGGACGTGACTATCAAAGAGATCTGGGTAGAAGTCCTGGATAATCTTCTCCATTGCCTTTCTGGAAGATGTGATAGATCCATCAGGCGTCGGAGGGCAGTCATCTTGGTCTTCTAGTTGGCGAAGGTCAGGCGGGTGTTGCGAATGCTTTTCCTGGCTTCTGCTGCATCGGCCAGTGTTTTTGCTCTTCTCTCTTTGAGGCCTTCCTTTATCGCTTCTCTGCACTGCTTTGCTATCTTGGAAGTTAGCATTTGGTTGCCGGAGGCTCACACCTTGCCACGTTGGCGAATGAGCTCGAGAGTTTTTGAAGACAGGCGTCCTTTGTTTCTTTTCTCTCTCTTGGGGTTCTTCACATAATCATGGAGGTGCTGAACCAGTCGGTTGTATTCTTCATTGATGTCGTCAATGATGGTATCTTCCCATGTTGCCGCAATGGTACCAAAGAGTTCCCAGTTGGTGGTCGTTCTTGGAGTTCTCTTCTTAAACTGCAGCCTTTTTTCTCCCTGGTGCGTGAAGTAGAATTTTTCACGAAGGAGATGGTGGTCCGATCCCATTTGGAATTTTGGCTAAAACCTGTTAACATGGATAGTCGCATGTTTTATCATGGTGTTTTGGAAGAAACAGACTTGTAGTGGGCTTGTCTAAAGGGATTATTCCTTAGAAAACAAACAGGTAAGCAGTAGGACCCTTGTCCCTGGTTGTTCAGGGCAGTGCCAGTTTCTGGCTTTCCAGGTCCTGTTTTCTGCCCATTCTGCCTCCTCTCCGTAGCAGCTGAGTCCGGTGCTCAGCAGCGAGGGGTCACTCATACTTGCTTATGGTCCTCTCTCGCTTGGCGCAGTGCTTTCCAGGGGGCACAGACTTTAGTAGTGGTTATTGCACCTTTGCTCACTCAAGGTTGCGTTAGTTTAGTTGCACTCAGGTATCTCACACATGCTTTACTGCTCGCTTTGCTGTGGTGCCCACAGTGCTTACCGGGGACAGCACGCCTGTTGCTGCAGCGCTTCCCAGGAGTCACCGCTTCAGCTGCAGTGTTTGCACCAGCAGGCTGTGCGCTGCGCCGGGGATCCCAGACAGCCGAGCTGCCAGAACTGCTCTGGGCGCGGGAGCAGGAGGCCCCAGAGAGCAAACCTGGGCTTTGGCGTGCAGGCCAGTGCCTTCAGTGGCAGCCGTCCCAGGCCCATCCCCTGGGGCCCAGGTGGCTCCTAATTTGTTGTTTCTAATGACAAAGATTGTTCCTTTTTTGGATTTCCCGCTGGGCAGGGGCACTCCTGTCCTGCTTCTGTCTCTGTGGCCCTACAGTGAATGCTCAGCCCAGACCTGGAGCAGGGTCAGTGCTCAGCGCCTCAGGCTTCCCGGGCTAGTACCCGGCCTCCAGTCAGCTCCCTGTTTTCATTGTTTGCTGTTTGCTGTTCTCCGCCTCAAGTTCTCTCTGGCTTTATTATCAGCCACTAACCCCTAGTGGTGAGAAGTGAATCGCTTTGAGATGTGACGGGAAAACTTGGAGCTCCTCCTAAGCTGTTGCTCTTTTCCCGTTGTATCAGTCAGCACTTTTCAGATGCTGTTAAATTGTTTTGTCTTTCCCCCCGCAGGAGAAGAGTTAGAATATGAATTTGATGAGCAGGGACATAGCACGTGGCTCTGCAGAGTGAGGTATAGCCTTTTCTCGCTTTGACCGTTTCTGGCAAGTAGCTGATTTGGGGCTTGGTTAATTCTGGTGGACAAACCCAGAGAACAGCTTAGCCTTAATTCTAGGCTCTTCCTGAATGGGCCTCAGTGTTACGTGAGCGCGTTCCTGAGAGGGGAGCGAGGGGAGCGGTGGGAGGGGCAGCCTGGCAGGAGAGGAAACTGCACTGAGGCTGGAGGGACGCCCCGGAAGACCCCCTGCACGGGAGGGGGTCACTGCACGGAGTTTCTCCCGCGAGCTGGAGCTTGTGCGTGTTCCCATTGCCTCCAAATCAATGCAGGCTACCTGTGGATGATTCAACTGGGAAACAGTTGGTGGCTGAAGCCATTCACTCAGGGAAGAAGAAAGAAGCGATGATGCGAGTGCTCACTGGAGGCCTGTCGGATCCTGGACACGCTCGGGCTGCTGCGGCAGGAAGCGGGTGGGTGTGGGTGCGCCTGCTCGGGTGGGTGTGGGCACGCCTGCTCGGGTGGGCGTTTGGTGTTTTAGAAGAGAGGACCAGAGGGCAGCTCAGCCTGCTGAGCCATGTGTTCCGAGTGGGAGGCCCAACTTTGGTTCCTGATACTGCTTGGTCCTCCAAGCACTACTGGGCTATGCCAGGGTGACCTGAGAGAGAAAGAGGTGAGTGGGAGGGTAGAGAGGGAGGGAGGGAAAGAAGGTTGGGAGGGAAGAAGGGAGGAAGGGAGGGAGGGAGGGAGAGAGGGAGGAGAGAAAGACAAAGAGACAGCCGAGACAGGAAGGAAGTTTTTGCTTGGTGTCCTTCTCAGAGTAACACACTTCAGTTGTACCAGGGGTGTGGGCTTGGGGTCACACCTGGCAGTACTCAGATACTTACCCTGGCTTTGTGCTCAGGGGCCACTTCCAGCAGTGCTCAGGGGACCATACACAGTGCCAGGGGTCAACCCAGGTCACCCCCAAGCAAGACAAGTACCTAATGCCTGTGCTGCTGCTCTGACCAGCCGTCTCCTTTTAAAACTCATTTCATTATCGTTTATTTTGTTTATTCCTAGTTTCTCGGAAAAGGAAGACCAAGAACTGGGAAGATGAAGATTTTTATGATAGTGATGACGACACATTTCTTGATAGGACTGGTCTAGTTGAAAAGAAGCGCTTGAATCGGATGAAAAAGGCCGGAAAATTGATGAAAAACCTGAGACTTTGAATCATTGGCAAGTCTTATTTTTATAAGTAGCTGTACTTATATATAAGAACTTTAAATAATGCGTTGACAAAGCAAAACAAAATAAAAAATTAGGGGACTGGTGTTGAATGACAGGCCTAGCTAGCTTGGGAGCTTTGCTGTTTAATCCACTCACAGTTTAATCTATTTATATGTCCTTAGGCCAGGGTTCATGCTAATGAGAGCTCTCTTCTGTGTAATCACTGGTGGAGGGTGTGGCAGTTACAAGAGTCATTTTGACTCTGAATCAGTGACTTCTGAAGCATTACTACAATCTCTACTATGATTTCAATGTTATCTAGACTGGGCCCAGCTCCTCTTTATACCCACTGGTCCCAGCGTGGGACAGTTGTAATTTACCAGGAGACGCCACCCTGGCTACGTTGAGAGTATTGTTTAAGGTTAAGGAAGGTTCATGCTAGTTTGCCCTCAAGAGGGTGAACATGACCCTTTCAGTAAGGAGAGCACAAGACACTTTGGTGCAGAATAGAAAATAGACGGTCCTTGTGGGTACCTCCAGATTATATGAAACCCATGAAATTATGGTGTGTTTCTCCCCATGAATATACATCCATTGAGATGTATTTCCTTATACCAACTCTCTCACTCTCTCCAGTGTTTTGACATAAGAGATAATGTCAGAGAAAGGGATTTGTCTCTGGCTTGACCATTTGTTTAGACCTAAAACAAGGTCTACACCTAAAAGCTGATTTGTTAATGTTTGTTGACACAATCCTCCCTGAAGATTAGGATTACTTTGGAATAGGTTAGGGGACTAACTTGAGGTAGGAGAATCCACTTTGGTGGGAGACTTGGGCACTCATGCATGGTCTAAGTTCTGACCAAGAAAGAGCTAAAGGTCTGGGGAATCACATTATTTTGGATTGTAGCTGCCAAGCTTGTTTTAGTGAAAGCCTTTAGAACTGCGCTGAACTCCGGAGTTTTCATACATTCCCTGCTGGCTTCGGAGGTAGAAGGAACTCGTTTCCTGAGATTGTTGGGGACCCAGCGACTCCCCAACAGACTGGAGCAATAGTACAACGGGGAGGGCGTTTGCCTTGCAAGCAGTGGACCCAGGTTTGATCCATGGCATCCCATGTGGTCCCCTGAGCACCGCCAGGAATAAGTCCTGAGTGCAGAGCCAGGAGTAACCCCTGAGTATCAGTGAGTGTGACCCAAAAAATAAAAAGGAAAAACAACCTGGGGCCAGGGCAATAGCTGAGAGGCTAGTGTGTTTTACATACAGGAGGTCCAGATTCAGGCTTCAGTACCTCCAGCATGCCTCAAAAATCCCCGAGCACCAACTTCAAAAGTAGCACCACTAGGCGAGGCCAAAAATAAATAAATGAATAAATTTGTCTTAGTGAATTTTATTTTCGTTTACTTTGGTTTTGAGGCTATACCTGGCAATGCTCAGGGGTTACTCTTGGCTCTGCAGTCAGGAATCACTCCTTGCAGTACTCAGGGGACCATATGGAATGCCAGGGATTGAACCTGGCTTGACCTCATGCAAAGCAAGTGCCATACCCAGCGTGCTGTCTCTCCAGCCCCTCTCTCAGTGATTTTATAAAGATTAGCATTGGGCTGAGCGATAGTACAGTGGGGGAGGGTGTTTGCCTTGTATGTGGCCAACCTGGGTTCCATCTCAGGCATTCCATATATTCCCTGGAGCACCACCAGGAGTGATTCCTGAGTGCAGAGCCAGGAGTAACCCCTGGGCATCAACAGGTAGACCCTCCCCTACCACAAAAAGTGAAGAAATCCAAATTTAGCATTTGGCGATCCTTTGTGGCTCCCTGGTTAGGTTGGTGTGCACACATCTTGACGTATGCCTCAGACCTCAGTACGTTATTGGCACATCACCCATGCCAGGTGAAAAAATGGAAATAATAACTTTGGGTGGGGGAGTTAGTACAAGGGTTAAGGCATATCCCTGGGCCCTGCCTGCTTTAGTTTGGTTTGAGTCAACAGTCAGCAAGGGAGTAGGGAGTGGGGGTCAGCAAGGGGAGTGGGGGAGTGGGGGGGGGGTCAGCAAGGGAGTGGGGAGGGGGGGGGGGGGGGGGTCAGCAAGGGGAGTGGGGGGGGGGGCAGGAGGGAGTGGGGGGGGGTCAGCAAGGGGGGGGGGGGGTCAGCAAGGAGTGGGGAGGGGGGTCAGCAAGGGGAGTGGGGGAGGGGGGTCAGCAAGGGGAGGGGGGAGGGGGGGGGGGGGGGGTCAGCAAGGGAGTGGGGGGGGGGGGTCAGCAAGGGAGTAGGGAGTGGGGGGTCAGCAAGGGAGGGGGAGTGGGGGGTCAAAGGGGGAGGGGAGTAAGGGAGTGGGGTCAGCAAGGAGGGAGTGGGGTCAGCAGGGGAGTGGGGAGGGGGTCAGCAAGGAGTGGGGGGGGGGGTCAGCAAGGGGAGTGGGGGGGTCAGCAAGGGGAGTGGGGAGGGGGGGTCAGCAAGGGGAGTAAGGGAGGGGGGGGGTCAGCAAGGGAGTGGGGGGGGGTCAGCAAGGGGAGTGGGGGGGGGTCAGCAAGGGGAGTGGGGAGGGGGGGTCAGCAGGAGTGGGGAGGGGGTCAGCAGGGGAGTGGGGAGGGGGTCAGCAGAGGAGTGGGGAGTAAAGGGAGTGGGGGGGTCAGCAAGGGGAGTGGGGAGAGGGGGTCAGCAGGGGGGGGAGGGGGTCAGCAGGAGGGGAGTGGGGGTCAGCAGGGGGAGTGGGAGTGGGGGGTCAGCAAGAGGAGTGGGAGTGGGGGGGGTCAGCAAGGGGAGTGGGGAGCGGGGCCAGCAAGGGGAGTGGGAGGGGGGTCAGCAGGGAGTGGGAGTGGGGGTCAGCAGGGGAGTGGGGGTCAGCAAGGGAGTGGGAGGGGGTCAGCAAGAGTGGGAGTGGGGGGTCAGCAGGGGGGAGTGGGGGTCATCTGCTGCTGCTCAGGACTGTGTGGCGCTGGGGGTGAGCCTGGGCCTCCCCTTGCATCAAGCTGTGTACTCGGTCTCTGGGCTCTTCCGTCCTCCCCTGTTTTTAGCTCCTTTTTATTTTCCTTATTTTTTGGTTCACACTTGACGATGCTCAGGGGTTTCTCCTGACTCTGCACTCAGGAATTACTCCTGGCAGTGCTCGGGGGACCATATGGGGTGCCGGGGTTCTAACCTGGGCAAGGCAAATGCCGTCCCGCTGTGCTATCGCTCCAGTCCCTCCTTGCTGTTTTTAAAGAAGAAAATGCTTGCCAACTCTGTTAATTTTGTTGTTTCAGGTTGCGGAGTTAAACGATGCTGAAAGGGAGCTCTCTGAAATTTCTGAGAAATTGAAAGCCTCCAGCAAAGGTACGGTAAAAATCCACTGAGCAGTGAGTGATACGTGGGGCGTCTGCCCTGTGTAGTGACCTGAGCCAGCCACACAGAGGTGTTGTGTTTACGAAGGGGGCAGCGTGGCATTGCAGAACTAGAGAGAAGGTTCTAAGTTAAATGAGTGAAGCGTGCGGGCAGCTTGACGTCCCCAGGTCACCCGGCCATGGTCTGTTTCCGTGTAACACAGGGGAAGACCTCGGTCCAGCGCCGTGTTCTTTTCGGGGCGCCTGCCGAGTGTTAAACTGCAGCACCGTCCTTCTCCTCTCTTGACAGCCCTTTCAGAGTCCCGTCTCAGGACTCCTTGGATGCGTTCATGTCGGAAATGAAGTCTGGGAGTGCGCTGGACCGGCGTGTCCAGGAAGAAACTGCACTTGAGAACTTTTGAGCTGAGGAAAGAGCAACAGAGACTGAAAGGGCTGATAAAAATTGTAAAGCCGGCAGAAATTCCAGAACTGAAAAAGTAAGTCTTTGGAATTCTGAGTAAGCAGGTTAGTAAGATGACCTTTTGAATTCTGTCTTTGTCTTTCTAGGTAATCATTATAGTACAGAACCCTGATTGTAAGAGACCCTGTAAAAAGCATGGAAGGCAAGTGTGTCAAGAGTAGCCAAAGCTGTGTTCATTTGTGAAAATGCTAAGAAATTAGCAGTGGGGTTTAATTCGGGCCTCTCATATGGTTCCCTGCGCCCCACCAGGACTGATCGCTGAGTACAGAGCCAGGAGTAAGTCCTGAGCACTGCTGGGTGGCTCCCCTGTTTCCATCCCCACCCCCAAAAGGGAAGTTTGAGAGAAACTCTTCCTATTTCAGGAGGTTCGGAAGGTGTTTTCCTTCTTTCTTTCTTTCTTTTTTTTTTTTTTTTTTGCTTTTTTGGGTCACACCCGGCGATGCTCAGGGGTTACTCCTGGCTCTGCACTCAGGAATTACTCCTGGCAGTGCTCGGGGGACCATATGGGATGCCAGGGATCGAACCCAGGCCGGCATGGGCCGGCCGCTGTAAGGCAAACACCCTACCCGCTGGACTATCGCTCCGGCCCAGGTGTTTTCCTTTTAATCATTTGGTGCAGAATGAGCATGCACAGAAGGCTAATTCCCTAATACACAAAGAACAAAGATGATACACACATAACCATTCACCTGTTTATGCTGAGATAAATGGACAAAATACCAGCTAGGGCACTCTTCATTATGCTTACAAGAGACACAAGTTCTAATGTATGTTATTACTAATGTAATAATATTTTACCATAGTTTTATTTTTTTTTTTAATTTTTTTATTATACCACCGTGAAACATACAATTACAAAGGTGTTCATACTTGGTTCTTGGTAATACAGTATTCCAGCACCCATCCCTCCACCAGTGCCCCATTTCCACCACCAATGTACCCCCACCCCTCCCGTCCCCCAAGGCCGCCTTAATAGCAGGTACCCCAGTTTCCTCTCTTTCTCTCTCTATCTCTCTCTCTGTCTCTGCATCTCTCTCCCTCTTATTTTACACATTGTGGCTAGCCCTGCAGATATTTAGAGTTTATCACTTAAGTCTCTTTGTGTATATTCAGTGGTGAGTTTTAATCTGCAATTACCATTTCCCATATTTATTAAAAGACTAATATTTTACCATAGTTTTAGAGTCGCAGATAAAGCTATAACTTGAGCACAGGTTGTGATTTTACCCCCATCTCTCACATCTCTAAGAACCCGTTGACATCTGTTCATATCTTTAAATACTTTATACCAGTGCAGTTCCTTTCTTGAAAAGGGGAGCGGGCTGGAGAGGAATACAGGATCTGGACAGTTGCGTCTCAGGAGACTGACCCATTTAGTCCCCAGCACAGCCTGTGGTCTCTTGAGAGCTGGCAGCAGGTAAATCCTGAGCACAAGGTCAGGATTAGCCCCAGAGCACGGGCAGGTGCGGCCCAAGGCCACCCCCCACTTCCAAGTAATTGAATACAAGAGGAAAAAGCGTAATTCCCTTGAAGTTTATTTTATTCTTTTTTTTTTTTTGGGTCACACTCTGCAACGCTCAGGGGTTACTCTTGGCTCTGGCTCTGGCTCTGGCTCTGTACTCAGGAATCACTCTAATGGTGACTTGGGGACCATATGGATGCCGGGGATCTAACCAGGTCGGCTGTAAGCTGTCCTCCCTGCTGTCCTATTGCCCTGGCCCCAGGACACAGTCTTAGGTATTGTTAAATTAGGTAGTCGGGAGAGGGCTCAGTGGTAGAATACTTGCTTTGCATGTAGCAGCCCAGCTGGGTTCCTTCCCCAGGACTGCATGGTCCCCTGAGCACTGTCAGGAATCGCCCTGAGCACCACCGGCTGGGACACCCCATATCACCACAGGCCGGAGCGATAGTACAGCAGGGAAAGCATTTGCCTTGCTCGCGGCTGCCCCAGGTTCGAGCTCTGGCATCCCATATCGTCCTCTGAGCACTGCCGGGAGTAATTCCTGAGTGCAGAGCCTGGAGTAACCTCTGAGATTTTCTGGATGTGGTCCCAAAACAAACAAATTGCCATTGCTGAATTTGTGGATTGTCAAGAAGCACTTATTAAGCCCCTCACTGTCTGTGCCCTGATGCTGGGAGATTGCACGGAGAGCATTTAGACAGTGAGAACACCTCCTTAGTAAAGAACATGTCTCTGATGCCCTTGATCGGAAACTATACCCTGAATCATTAGCAGCTTGGGTCACAGATCGATCTGTTTAAGATATTAAACAGAATGTTGAGTAATGAAATATTACTGAGCACTGGAGTAACCCCTGGGCATCAACAGGTAGACCCTCCCCTGCCACAAAAAGTGAAGAAATCCAAATTTAGCATTTGGCGATCCTTTGTGGCTCCCAGGTTAGGTTGGTGTGCACACATCTGCTTGACATATGCCTCAGACCTCGGTACGTTATTGGCACATCACCCATGCCAGGTGAAAAAATGGAAATAATAACTTTGGTTTCATTTGGCAACAAGCCAGACGAACCCCCACTCCATGAGGGCCTCCGTTTTCCACATCCGGACTTTCCCCTCGTCAGAACTCCACCCAGCAGACCAGCCTATCACAGCCTGGCTCATCGAGATCCACGCTGCAGCAGTCTTTTTTAATCCGGCCCAGGTATGCTGATCCAGAGACTCACAGACATGGGGCAGAGCTGCTACTGGCTCTCACTGTGCCCAGCCGCTCACGAGGCGCCCCTGGAGGGATGGCGGGTTCTAGCCCTGGCCTGCCACCCCAGCAGAGCCTCATAACAAGCCAGACGACCCCCCCCCCCCCCCCCACTCCATGAGGGCCTCCATTTTCCACATCCGGACTTCCCCTCATCAGAACTCCACCCAGCAGACCAGCCTATCACAGCCTGGCTCGTGGCCGCTTGCAGTTGCGTGGTTCATCAATAATGACTACAAGAGTATGCTACCCGCACAGCAGAGCCTGGCAAGTTACCCGTGTCGTATTTGATATGCCAAATATCAGTAACAATTATAGACCTCATTCCCATGACCTGATGGAATGGTTTGAGGCTCTTTATGTTCCTGGAGCAAACAGGTGCCCTTGGGCTCTACTTGCATGAGACAGGTCATATGGAGATGTTACTGGTGCCCGCTCGAGCAAATCGATGATGAACGGGAAGATAGTGATACAGTGATACTGGCAGGTGCGGCCCAATTAAGAGGGGATACCTAATATTCCCCTCTTCTGATATTAAGTAATGAAAGATTTTGTAGCCCGGATGTTTTAAATACAGTGTTTCATAGGTCAGTCCTTAAAAGCCTGTTTGCCCAGATGCTGGTGGTGTTCCATGACTGACAGTGAGGAGCTAGTTTAGCGCTAGAATCCCCACTGCCTGGGCTTACGTTTCAGTTCTGTCAGTTACTTTAGACATTTGAAATGAGTTATGTGATTTTTTTTTTTTTTTGGGGGTCACACCCGGCAATGCTCAGGGGTTTCTCCTGGCTCTGCACTCAGGAATTACTCCTGGCGGTGCTCGGGGGACCATATGGGATGCCAGGGATCGAACCCACGCTGGCATGGGCCGGCCGTGTGCATGCAAGGCAAACACCGGCCCCGTGACTTTTTTCAATCTTCCCTCTTCTGTTAACTAGAGGTAGTTCTGCGGTGATTGAATTAATGACACTTGACAAAGTGCTGGCAATGACACAATGTCATGATTTTCATAATTGCTCCTCACCTAGCAGCTACATGTAACATCATGAAGCGGCGGAAACTAGGAGCTGGGCCTGAGTGTAGAGAAAACAGGAGGAGGCACAGCACCACTGAGGGAGTGAGACGCGGTCAGAGACACACCTCGAGAGGCGGCCACCAGTTGTTCTGCGGCGCCTGGAGCCACACGGCCCTCCTTCCGTCGGCCCTGAGAAGTCCCGTACTGAGCACGGTCAGGGCCGAAGACACAGGGCCCTCTCTCACATAGGGACGTGCCAGGGGCTCCTCCCAGCTCAGTGTTGGGGGTTCCCACTAGTACCCCAGGGATTGGGCAGTGTCAGGGTTCGGGCTGGGCCTCCCACCTGCGTTCCAGCCCTCTGAGCTGCCCGCATGGCCCACCTTTCTCTGCTTCCTGGTGGGATGGGATCCAGCTCCTGTAGTTCTTTTTTTTCTCTCGATTTGGGTCACACCTGGTGATACTCAGGGGTTACTCCTGGCTCTGTACTCAGGGAAATTTCTTCTTGGCGGTGCTCCGGGCACCATACAGGATGCTGGGGATCAAGCCTGGGTCAGCCATGTGCAAGGCAAATGCCCTCCCGCTGTGCCGTCGCTCTGGTCCCGAGCGCCTGTAGTGATGCCCTGGTAACCTCCACCTTAAGGCCAGGCTGTGAATGTGGGTCTTGCAGCATGTTGCAGACTAAGCAGCAGCCTCGGCTTCACAGGCCCCTCCTGGCCTGTTTCTGTGGTGGTCAGCTGCAGCGCTGAGGCCTCGCCTGTTTCTGTGGTGGTCAGCTGCAGCGCTGAGGCCTGGCCTGTTTCTGTGGTGGTCAGCTGCAGCGCTGAGGCCTGGCCTGTTTCTGTGGTGGTCAGCATCAGTGCTGTGGCCTGGCCTGTTTCTGTGGTGGTCAGCATCAGTGCTGTGTCCTGGCCTGTTTCTGTGGTAGTCAGCATCAGCCCTGTGTCCTGGCCTGTTTCTGTGGTGGTCAGCATTAGTGCTGAGGCCTGGCCTGTTTTTGTGGTGGTCAGCATCATCGCTTTGTCCTGGCCTGTTTCTGTGGTGGTCAGCTGCAGTGCTGTGTCCTGGCCTGTTTCTGTGATGGTCAGCATCATCGCTTTGTCCTGGCCTTTTCTGTGGTGGTCAGCATCAGCGCTGTGTCCTGGCCTGTTTCAGTGGTGGTCAGCTGCAGCTCTGTGTCCTGGCCTGTTTCTGTGGTGGTCAGCTGCAGCGCTGAGGCCTGGCCTGTTTCTGTGGTGGTCAGCATCAGCGCTGTGTCCTGGCCTGTTTCTGTGGTGTTCATCTGCAGTGCTGTGTCCTGGCCTGTTTCTGTGGTGGTCAGCATCAGCCCTGTGTCCTGGCCTGTTTCTGTGGTGGTCAGCATCAGTGCTGTGTCCTGGCCTGTTTCTGTGGTGGTCAGCTGCAGCTCTGTGTCCTGGCCTGTTTCTGTGGTGGTCAGCTACAGCACTGTGTCCTGGCCTGTTTCTGTGGTGGTCAGCATCAGTGCTGTGTCCTGGCCTGTTTCTGTGGTGGTCAGCATCAGTATGGTATCCTGGCCTGTTTCTGTGGTGGTCAGCATCAGCACTGTGTCCTGGCCTGTTTCTGTGGTGGTCAGCTGCAGCTCTGTGTCCTGGCCTGTTTCTGTGGTGGTCAGCTGCAGCACTGTGCAGACCAGACCACTTCTTGCTGCTGAGTGCGTAGGTAACTCATTTCATTCGTGGAGATGTTGGTGCAAAGTCCCTCTCTGGTATCATGGTGTTTCCAGGTGAAACTTGGTTTCACTGGGATTGATGTATATGGGGTTTCTGTCTTCTAGGACCGACAGTCAGACTACAGATCGCGGAAAACAAAGCCAGAAAGCTCACATTGCCGCTGTTCGTGCCATGAAAGGAGGAAGCAAGTTCAAGTTAAAACGGGCACCGTAGGGGGTAAGTTGTGAACTGGTGTTGGACGCTCAGCTCTGGGGAGTCTTGGTGTTCTGGAAGTGCAGAAGGTGGAGATACATTTTTTTTTTTCTTTTCGGGCCACAACCCGATGTTCAGGGGTTACTCCTGGCTCTGCACTCGGAAATTACTCCTGGCAGTGGGGTGCCGGGGACTGAACCCACTTACCCACTGCACTGTTGCTCCAGCCCCAAGGTGGAGTGACTTTGTCTAAAATGTAACCTCAACATTCTTATAACATGAAATATAAACAAAAACGAGGATACTTTAAGTGTGCTGAGTCACTGCGCAGTGCAGTTGCAAACAGGCGTACAGTGTCCAAATCCTGCCCTCCCCCACTGTCCACCGTGTCCCTGGTGTCCCCCCGCCCGGCCTACTCTAGCACACACTTTTCCCTGTTGCCTTTCGCCCCTGCTTTTATTTATTTATTTATATTTATTTATTTATTTATTTTTTTGCTTTTTTGGGTCACACCGGTGATGCTCAGGGGGTTACTCCTGGCTCTGCACTCAGGAATTACTCCTGGCGGTGCTCGGGGGACCATATGGGATGCCGGGGATCGAACTCAGGCCAGCGCAGGCCGGCCGCGTGCAAGGCAAACGCCCTACCTGCTGGGCTATCGCTCCGGCCCCATCGCCCCTGCTTTTTAGACACTGTGGTTTATGATGCTGTTGCATGAATGTCACTTTACCCAAAATAGGGGATTTCAAAACACACAGAAGGCCTTTTAGCTCTTGTTATTCGGAACTAATTTTTGTTTAAGCTCAGAAAACTAACAAAGTGGGGTGTGCTCCCTTGGGGTCAGGTAGCTGGCTCAGGGGGCTGGTGTGTGTGGTGTGGGGGGGCCCTGGGTCGGATTCCTGGCCCCTGGTGTCCCTGAGCGCCGTGCTGGGAGTAGCTCAAGGGGGAAATAGGTCTGTGGGCTCGACATGGTCCCGTCTTTCCCAGGATTTGGCTCACAGCTTTTTCTTTTCCATTGGGATTATCAAGAATTAGTCAGATGTTGGTTTGGACACCCTGCAGTGCTAGGGACGGAACCTCCTGCATAGAAAGCTGTGTATGTAGGGGAGACATATATTATATATATATATATAATTTCTTGTTGGGTCACACCTGGAGACTCCTGGCGGCACTCCAGGGACCATTTGGGATGCTGGGGATTGAAGCCGGGTTGGCTGCATGCAAAGCAAAGTCCCTCCCCGCTGTGTTATCGCTCCGGCCCCTTGTAGGGTATTTTTGATGTGCCAGGCTGAACCAGGTCCCACACACACAGAGCATGCGCTTGACCTCTGGAGCCACATCTGTAACCCAATAGATTCAACGGTTTTAGGCCACACCCAGCAGAGCTCAGGGCTTTGTACTGTCACTCAAGCTCCTAGACTGAACTTCTACAAGTTTTATCACCCAAAGAGCTGTTTTAGTTTGCTAGTGTTGCCGTAACAATGTCCCAAACTGGGCAGCTTACCACTCAAATCTGTTTTCTCAGTAACCTAGAGGCTGTAAGTGCAAGATCAGGGCTTGTTCCTCTGGGCCCTTTCTCTTCAACTAGCAGAATTCTGCTCTCTGTCTTCACAGGGTCACTCCTCCGTGCACTTGCTCCCGGTTATCTGTTGGGGTCCTACCCTGATGGCTTCATTTTTACTTTAAAAGATCTTTCTGGGGCCGGAGCGATAGCCCAGCGGGTAGGGCGTTTGCCTTGCACGCGGCCGGCCTGTGCCGGCCTGGGTTCGATCCCCGGCATCCCATATGGTCCCCCGAGCACCGCCAGGAGTAATTCCTGAGTGCAGAGCCAGGAGTAACCCCTGAGCATCGCCGGGTGTGACCCAAAAAAAAGCAAAAAAAAAAAAAAAGATCTTTCTTCTGGGCAAGAGAGGTAGATAAACAGTTGGTAGAGGGGCCGGAGCAATAGTACAGCAGGTAGGGCATTTGCCTTGCACGCGACCAACCCAGGTCGACCCCAGCGTCCCATATAGTCCCCTGAGCATGGCCAGGTGTAATTCCTGAGTGTAGAGCCAGGAGTAACCCTGAGCATTGCCAGGTGTGACCCCTGGCAGAAAAAAAGATACAGTGGGTAGAGCACTTGCCTTGCATGCAGCTGACCAGGATTCAATCTCAGGCATTCTGTTGTCCCTGAATCCCACCAGGAGTGATCCCTGAGTGCAGAGCCAGGAGTGAGCCCCTGAGTGCAGAGCCAGGAGTGAGCCCTGAGCGCAGAACCAGGAGTGAGCCCTGAGTGCAGAACCAGGAGTGAGCCCTGAGTGCAGAGCCAGGAGTGAGCCCTGAGCACAGAACCAGGAGTGATCCCTGAGCACTACCACTGGAGCACATGTTTTGTATGCAGCTGCCCCTGGTCCTCTGAGTACCACTGGGAGCAGCTCCCTGAGTCCAGAACGTAGAGTAGCCCCTTAGCAGTGTGGAGTCTGACCCCAAAACACACAGAAAAAAGTCAAATGAAAAATTTACATATTCTTAGGAATGTGTTTCTGGCTTATTTTCTAGATTAGCTTTGCTGTTTGAGGCTCTCGGGACAGAATTCCTGCAGCTGAAACTCAGCTGGAATAAATGCTTTTGCTCCAGCAAACTATTTTAAATGTTTCATACTTAATATTCTTTTTTTTTCTTTTTGGGTCACATCCAGCAACGCTCAGGGGTTACTCCTGGCTCTTCACTCAGGAATTACTCCTGGCAGTGCTTGGGGGACCATATGGGATGCCGGGGATCGAACCTGGGTTGGCCGTGGTGCAAGGCAAACGCCCTACCAGCTGGACTATTGCTCTGGCTACTTAATATTCTTTTGACCCTAAAAACAATGAGTTAACACAATAATAATGAGTTGAGGTTTCATCGGTGAATAACGTTTGCTGTGAAAGTCCCACTTCATGAAGCTGCTGTGGGTTTACGCCAGGGCGGTTTAGACACTGCGCTCACGAGGAGGATATTGATTCATCACCTTCAGCTCCTTCATTCACAGTCTTGTTTCCTTCGCAGAAGCTCCCCCAGGCGTCCAGAACTCCCTTCAGCCCTACTGACGACGAAAGATGAACCTGAAGTGGAAGAGGAGGAGGAAGAGGAAGAGGAGGAAGACCAGGGAGAGGGAGAGGCTGAAGGGAGAAGCCCGGAGGCTGGCGGCAGTCGGTCGCAGCAGGAGCCGGAGCCCGAGGGAGCAGCACAGAGCTCGCGCCCTCCCCTCCCGCGGCTCACACCCGTCCCTCCGGAAACAGAGAGCCGAGGTAACGCTCCTCCCTCCGCCCGGCGCTCAGCAGGGCCGTGCAGGGACCGTGGCTGTGTATGGGAAAGCAAAGCTGGTTCTTGCCGGTGCATTCGTTTGATACCATGAGCTCTGGAAACATACTGTCCGGTTCTTTACTGCTGGTCATGATCTGCAGTGCAGTAAGAGCTGGAGTTTCTGATCCACGCTAGGATTACGGGAGGCTGGAAGCTCTGGAATCATACCACGACTGCTGTAGACTGTCCTGAGCGCTGCCACTGACACATCCTCAGGCAGTGGCTGGGCCCGGTCGGGAGGGTCGGGATTGCTGCCGGGCTCAGGGTCACTCCTGGCAGCTTCCGGAGAAGTTGCGCCAACCACGTGCAAGGCAGACGCTCTAGTCGCTGGACTGTCACTCCAGCCTTGAAATGTGACTCTGAATGTGGATGATACAAACATGTGTTGGAAGGGCTGTACATAAACAGTAAACACTAAATGCTTAAGGACCCAGGAGATGTGTAGAGACAAGAGTCCAGATTTGCTTTGTAAGGTAATGTTTGGTAAGGGACGGAGAGAGAGTACAGCAAATTGCGCGTTTGCCTTGCACGTGGATGACCCAGGTTTGAAACTATAAGGACCCTCCAGTACTGCCTGGAGTAATTCCTGAGCATCTCTGCGCCTGCCCCTCCCCACGTTAGAAAATCTGCAGCACATAGTCTGGACAGACCTTTGTTTCCCCTGTAACTTTCACTTTGTTTTTACAACCTTGGGAACATAATGTGTGTGCTGCCTTATAACCTATTTGTTCTGTTTATTAAAATGTTTCTTACTTTTTATTTACAAACTCTCCCACAACACCTCTTAGTGGCAGGGACTCAGATTCATGACCTGCATGAAGAGCAGGCATTCTAACTGCACTCGGAAGGCCGGTATATAGAGCAGGCATTCTAACTGCACTCGAAGGCCGGTATATAGAGCAGGCATTCTAACTGCACTCGAAGGCCCGGTATATAGAGCAGGCATTCTAACTGCACTCGAAGGCCCGGTATATAGAGCAGGCATTCTAACTGCACCTCGAAGGCCCGGTATATAGAGCAGGCATTCTAACTGCACTCGAGGCCCGGTATATAGAGCAGGCATTCTAACTGCACTCGAAGGCCCGGTATATAGAGCCAGGCATTCTAACTGCACTCGAAGGCCCGGTATATAGAGCAGGCATTCCTAACTGCACCTCGAAGGCCCGGTATATAGAGCAGGCATTCTAACTGCACTCGAAGGCCGGTATATAGAGCAGGCATTCTAACTGCACTCGAAGGCCCGGTATATAGAGCAGGCATTCTAACTGCACTCGAAGGCCTGGTATATAGAGCCAGGCATTCTAACTGCACTCAAAGGCCCTGTATATAGAGCAGGCATTCTAACTGTGCTCAAAGGCCCGGTATATAAAGCCAGGCATTCTAACTGCACTCGAAGGCCAGGTATATATAGCCAGGCATTCTAACTGCACTCAGGCCCTGTATATAGAGCCAGGCATTCTAACTGTGCTCAAAGGCCCGGTATATAAAGCCAGGCATTCTAACTGCACTCGAGGCCAGGTATATATAGCCAGGCATTCTAACTGCACTCAGGCCCGGTATATAGAGCCAGGCATTCTAACTATGCTCAAAGGCCCGGTATATAAAGCCAGGCATTCTAACTGCACTCGAAGGCCAGGTATATATAGCCAGGCATTCTAACTGCACTCAGGCCCGGTATATAGAGCCAGGCATTCTAACTGCACTCGAAGGCCCGGTATATAAAGCCAGGCATTCTAACTGCACTCGAAGGCCAGGTATATATAGCCAGGCATTCTAACTGCACTCAGGCCCGGTATATAGAGCCAGGCATTCTAACTGTGCTCAAAGGCCCGGTATATAAAGCCAGGCATTCTAACTGCACTCGAAGGCCAGGTATATATAGCCAGGCATTCTAACTGCACTCAGGCCCGGTATATAGAGCCAGGCATTCTAACTGCATTCAGGCCCGGTATATAGAGCCAGGCATTCTAACTGCACTGGAAGGCCCGGTATATAGAGCCAGGCATTCTAACTGCACTCGAAGGCCCGGCATATAGAGCCAGGCATTCTAACTGCACTCGAAGGCTGGTATATAGAGCAGGCATTCTAACTGCACCTCGAAGGCCCGGTATATAGAGCAGGCATTCTAACTGCACTCGAAGGCCTCGGATATAGAGCCAGGCATTCTAACTGCACTCGAAGGCCTGGTATATAGAGCAGGCATTCTAACTGCACTCGAAGGCCCTGTATATAGAGCCAGGCATTCTAACTGTGCTCAAAGGCCCGGTATATAAAGCCAGGCATTCTAACTGCACTCGAAGGCCTGGTATATAGAGCCAGGCATTCTAACTGTACTCGAAGGCCCAGTATATAGAGCCAGGCATTCTAACTGCACTTGAAGGCCAGGTATATAGAGCCAGGCATTCTAACTGTGCTCACAGGCCCAGTATATAGAGCCAGGCATTCTAACTGTGCTCACAGGCCCAGTATATAGAGCCAGGCATTCTAACTGTGCTCACAGGCCCGGTATATATAGCCAGGCATTCTAACTGTACTCACAGGCCCGGTATATAGAGCCAGGCATTCTAACTACTCACAGGCCCAATGTATATATAGCCAAGCATTCTAACTGTACTCACAGGCCCGGTATATAGAGCCAGGCATTCTAACTACTCACAGGCCCAGTGTATATATAGCCAAGCATTCTACTGTACTCACAGGCCCAGTATATATAGCCAGGCATTCTAACTGTGCTCACAGGCCCAGTATATATAGCCAGGCATTCTAACTGTACTCACAGGCCCAGTATATATAGCCAGGCATTCTAACTGTACTCACAGGCCCAGTATATATAGCCAGGCATTCTAACTGTACTCACAGGCCCGGTATATATAGCCAGGCATTCTAACTGTGCTCACAGGCCTAGTATATATAGTCAGGCATTCTAACTGTGCTTCTGGGTGTATAGCCAGGCATTCTAACTGTGCTCACGGGCCCAAAATAGCCATTTTCACTGTGATATTAGGGGCTTTGTCAATCATGCAGGAGGTTGGGCACTTGCCCTGGCTGTGATGATTCAGTCTCAGCCTTGGTCCAGATCCCCACCTCTTGTGGCCCCTCAGCAAAGAGCCAGGCATAGCTATCCTCAGATGTGGTCCAAAAAAACAAATACAAAGAATAAAATGTTATTTTAGGGCCAGAGAAATAATATAGGGGCTAAGAGCTTGTCTCGCGTGTCGCCTCCTGGGTCCGTCCTTGGGACTATGTGAAATGGCCCCCAAGCAGTTTTGAGTGCAGCCCTCCACCCTGCCCCGGCCTGGTGGGCACTGCCAGTTGTGTCCCCGATCAAACAACTGAAATGTGATTTAAGGGGCAGAGAAATAGCTCAGGGGGAGACTGGATTTGAACCCTATAGTAACACCATTACAGCCCAGGTGGTCCCCAGCACTGCCAAGCTGAATCAGACTGAACCACCCGGTTAAGTTTCCAGGAACGGCAGAGACCCTCTGAAAGTACATAAAATAAAAATAAAATGTAGTTTCATTAAGTGGCCGCCACACGCATGTGCTGTGGTTGGTTTACAGTCTCCATGTTGATAGATTGTAAGTCATTTTTGCAATTATAATGTAAATAAGAAATCTTGGTCCTCATTTCTGATTTTCTTTGCATTCTGGGTAGTAGAATTTTTGTTTGTTTTTGGGCCGCCCCGGCAGTGCTCAGGGTTTACTCCTGACTCTGGATCACTCCTGCTGGGGCTCAGAGGACTGTCTGAGAGCCAGAGACTGACCCACATGCAAGGCAAGTGTTGCTCCAGCTTGGTGGAAGCAGGAATTTTAGGCCATGGAATATGGACAATTTTAGATTTTTTGGTAAGTATTAAAGAATTCCCTCAGAGTTCTCTGTTCTTTTGGTGAAAATTTAGTGGCTTTCCGCTAGAAGTCTGGTGTTTTGTTTATGGAAAGCTAAATTAAGATTAGTTGTAGATAACACTGTGAAACTGGAAGATCAGATACATCTTTTTCTTTGTGCTTTGCTTTTCTGGGTTCTTCACCACACTCCAATAATAAATCTGCTTTGGTGCTGCATTGTGTAGAAAGCCCATCTCAGCCCCGCCCAGCAGAACAGAACAAGGATTATGGGGGAGATTAGGAGAGCGGCTGCACCCCGCCAGGAACCCTCAGGCAAGTAGTGAGCGACTCTGGGCCCCAGAGAGCCGCATTTCTGATAACGCGCTCTGAACGCCACCCCCGTATCTGCGGGCTGTTGTCCCCAGATCACTGATGCGCCCCAGTGGGTGTCGGAAAACCTGTATGCCCCTGGCCCCGAGGATGCTGTGAGTTTGTGCCTGGAGTGAAGCTTCGCTTAGGCGCCGGAGCCTCAGGAGGCGCCATGTCCTGAAATGGCTCGCTCTTGGGCCACTGCAGCGCCGAGGGTGGAGCCGAGGGCTGGCGCTGCTAGTGCAGTTCCTATGTTGTGTGCCAGCCCCGTTGCCTTCTCTGCTCCTGCCTCTTGGGGACCCACTCCCCTGCCCCACAACACATGCTGTCTTCATGCTTCGCGTGCCCCTTGGCTGGTCAAAGCCCCGACAACTTTACATTTCCCAGGGTTAAGTATGTGCCTCTCGCCTCTTAGGCAGTAATTCCAGACTATGAAGAGAAATTGGTTGGAAAGTCGGCCTCTTACAGGGCCAGAGATAGCGCAGGGGGTCAGGCTCTCACCTTGTTGGCGACCACCCTGGGCACGATCCCCAGCACCTTATGGGTGCCCCGAGCACCTCAGGAATGAGCCCTGGGCACAGCCGTGAGTGGCCAAAACCAAAGCAAACCGAATCGGTATCTTTGCAGGTCAGTTTGTTTCTGAGCGTGCTTGTTCTGCGGCTTTTGCTCATATGTTACTGTAGACTAATAAAATTTGCCCATTTCCTTGACCTGCTCAGAGGGTGAGACTGTGTTGAAGCTTGTAGAATAGCCTGAGGGTTTGGAAATCTGCTTATTCGTGTAAGGAAGAGTTTCTCTTGGTCTTTACAGTAGAGAAGGGCTTTTCCAGAGCTGGATTGTCGTTGGCTTGTTTTTCTTTCATGCCTAGTCTGTGTGGTGGTGGCAGTGTGCCTGCTCCCTCCTGGAAGGGTCTTTCTGCCCGGTAACTGCTGCTCGCGTATGCGGCTGAGGCCCAATAGGGTGTGGAGCCACTCGTGTGTTCACCAGGTCCTGCTTGGAGCTGGGGCAGGAGCCTCTGGCCGCTGGGGGCAGCTTCGCCGTTCACACACGCCACTGTCTCTCTGGTGGGGCTCGCCGGGTGACGCCCTCCTTTACGTGGTGCTTGGGCATCCCTGGCTGCGTGCAGTGGCATGATAGGACAGTGGACATGACAGCCCCAGGGACGGGGCTGGCAGAGCCCCAGACTCAGACAGCAGATCCTCTGCATGCACTCACGGGCGCTGGGGATGGAACTCGTGGATCCCGGGACAGCGCCGACCCGGCCGTTCCTCGGGCCCCACAGACGCCGTTGTCCTTACTGAGTCTCCTGCTCTCGAAGTGGCCCTTCTGGTCCGACCTTATTATGTCACTGTCACTGTATCACTGTCTTCCCGCTCATCATCGATTTGCTCGAGCGGGCACCAGTAACATCTCCATATGTCCTGTCTCATGCAAGTAGAGCCCAAGGGCACCTGCTTGCTCCAGGAACATAAAGAGCCTCAAACCATTCCATCAGGTCATGGGAATGAGGTCTATAATTGTCACTGGTCTCTGGCATATCAAATACGACATGGGTAGCTTGCCAGGCTCTGCTGTGCGGGTGGCATAAACCTTATTATGAAATAGCTGATTTCTAAAAATATTTCCCCACCTCCTTTTCTTAAATTAGCTTCAAAGGGTGAAAATGAGAAAATGGAAGATGAATTTAAGAAAAAGAAGGCTCCTGGGCCAGGCAAGGTAAGTGCTTCCTCGAGATTGAGTCTTTGCTTCTCTGGAAGGAAAGTGAACCCATCATTGTAACCCACCTCTAGGAGTGACTCCGGGGACGGGCTTAGCTGAGCGCCCTGTGCCTTACGCAGCCCTTTCATCTTGTTCATTGTTTTCTGTGTCCCAGCGACTGCTCAGGGCTGATTCCTGGCTCTACTCTCTGGAATCATTCCCAGAAGTGATTTGACCCCTAGCTCAGGGGTGTGGTAGGGGTCAAACCAGTTGGCCACATGCAAGACAAGTTCCCTGCCTGCCTGCTGTACTATCTTGTTGGCCCTCTTTTCTTTTTATTTATTTTCTGTTGTCTCTTGGGTCGCACCTGGCAATGCTTCGGAGTTACTCCTGGCTCTGCACTCAGGAACTGCTTCTGGCGGCACCTGGGGACCTTATGGGCTGCCGGGGTCCAACCCAGGTCTGCTGTGAGCAAGGCAAGCACCTTTCTGCTGTGCTGTCGCCTGGCCCTCCTCCTTTCTTTGCTTTTTACGCTCTTTGTTTTGTTTTGGGGCCTTTCCTGTCTGAGGGGTTGCTCACAGCATTGCTCTGTGGGGTGAGAGCTCAGACCTGGCCGCAGCATTCAGCCAAGCTTTTACTCCAGCCTTGGGGCCCCCCCTGCGTTGTTTGCGTTTTCATCACTTGCATTCTGTGGTCTCCGCCAGTGCCCCCGTGCCTGCCTGTGTGTCTCGCTATCAGAATCTATCTTCAGGTCCTAGTTCAGGGTTTCTGGTGCCCGGTTGTGGGCGAGGCTGGTTAGCAGAAACCCCCTGCGGATCCCCTGCCAAAGGTAGTGCTGCTGTAGGACAGTGGTTTTCAGCTGCATCAGCTGCAGCCATAGGAAGGTGGAAAGCCAGTGCGCCTAAGCCGGGCAAGGGCAGGTGGGATAGTCTTGTTTTCTTCATTTTGTACACAGAGAAAGCCAGTGCACTCTAAGCCGGGTAAGGGCAAGTGAGATAGTCTTGTTTTCTTCATTTTGTACACAGAGAAAGCCAGTGCGCCTAAGCCGGGCAAGGGCAGGTGGGATAGTCTTGTTTTCTTCATTTCGTACACAGAGTAAGCCAGGCAAGGGCAGGTGAGATAGTCTTGTTTTCTTCATTTTGTACACAGAGAAAGCCAGTGCGCCCTAAGCCGGGCAAGGGCAGGTGGGATAGTCTTGTTTTCTTCATTTCGTACACAGAGAAAGCCAGTGCGCTCTAAGCCAGGCAAGGGCAGGTGGGATAGTCTTGTTTTCTTCATTTCATACAGAAGGCAGAACGCAGTGTAACACAGTCTACATCTTGATTTTTTTTTTGCCTGTTATGGAAATAGCTATCAGTGCTTTAGAGCTTCCTGCCATGTGGACAGAGTTTAGCCAGTGCTTTGTAGATGGTCACCTGCACTCTTGGTCGCCGTGTTGCAGGGACTGTAGTGAACGGCCATGTGTAATCGTCATGGTCAGTGGGGACAGTAGCCCCCAGAGTTGGGAGTGCCAGGTTATGCTGGGCTTCCCCAAGCCCAGCCCCCTCACCTGGTGACTCACACGAGACTGTTTCCTTCCACAGCTGCGCTTCTCTGCAGCCAAAGGGAAGGGCGGGGGTGAAGTCTGGGGGAAGAGTCACAAACTCCCAAGTCCCTTTTTCGGTGCTCTTGAGACGAGCCCAGTTCCCCAGCCTCAGTTGTGATCATTTGTAAGCTGTTGTCTCCAGGGAAATGCACTAGTGACTCAGTGCCGGGATTTTTACTGGGGACCGAACACTTGGGCACCGTCCTCTTTGGCACGGCACACTTTACATTCTCCCAGGGGAGAAGCCGGCACCCGACACAAACCACATTGTTCCTCAGCGTGGAGCACCACCCCTCCCGGTGAGGGTAGCTCTGGGAACCCTCCCAAAGCCCTAATTCCCACATGCAGGCCCAGAGCCAGGCTCGCAGACAAACCTTTCAAAGGCTTACAGGCAGGCTTGCCCTGTTGCCTCTGTCTCGAGGTCAAGGCAGCGGGCGCTCTCTTGGCGGAGGCTGTACAGTTAGGGACCAGGCGCGTGTCAGCGGCCTCTTGTATAAAAACATTGCTTAGTCTCACTGCCTGAAAATCAGCTTGCTGGAAGCTTCCCGGGCTGGGGTAGGGGAATGGAGATTCAGGGAATGCCCCCTGAATGTTACTTTGGTTAAGATTTCTGCTGGAGGGGCTGAGAGACAGTACAGCGGGTAGGGCACTGCCTTGCATGTGATGATCCCCTGCTTTACACAGGGCCCTCTAAGCACCGCCTGGAGTGATTCCTGAGTGCAGAGACAGGAGGAACCCCTGAGCATCACTGGATGTGGCCCCAAAACGAACAAACAAAAGTACTACTGGAACTTGGGGTCTGGAGCCATAGTAGGGAGGGTGGGGCGAGAGCCAGGGTTAACCCAGAGCACAAGTAGCAGGACAAGATTGCTGCTGGGACTGTCCCCTCTGAATTATTGTTTCCTGGCAGGCAGGGGAGAGGACTTGTAAGCTGAGCTCCTGTTTCTTGTTGGCTGAGCCCCTCGAGTGAAATGCCCTGTCTGTTCTTGTGCAGTTTCCACCGGTCCTTTCCTCCAAGTACCCAGAAGACGACCCGGACTACTGTGTGTGGGTCCCGCCTGAAGGTAGACGGTTCTCGCCCTTCTTTACCCTGAGATGCGTGGATTTGGGGGCTGGGGGAGACAGTGGGCGGTGCAGGGGCTAAAGCTCTTGCTTTGCATGTGCTGACCCTGCTTCCACCCCCGGCACGTCATGTGGGTCCCCAAGAAGCACCAGGAGGTCTCCCTAAGCACTGTTGGGTGCGGCCCCAAACAAAAGCAAAGCAAAAAATGATGCACTTGGTTCTAGCGATAAGTAGGTAATAGATAGTCAAAGCTCAGAAATACTTATTAAGGAGACGGTTACAAGTATCTATTGAAGGGTCTCTATCTGGGAGAACAGGCAGATTGAAATATCTTTTTATTTTTTGGGGTCACACCCGGCAATGCTCAGTAGTTATTCCAGGCTCTGAACTCAGGAACTGCTCCTGGGGTGCTCAGGGGACCATATGGGATGCCGGGATTGAACCCAGGTCGGCTGTGTGCAAGGCAAACGCCCTCCCTTCTGTGCGATTGCTCCAGGCCCCCAGATTGAAATAAGAGATGTTTCAGCCACACCTAATTTGTGGACTTATTTAGGCCCTGAGTTCAATAAGGATCCAAACAAATCAAATAACTATTAAAAAAAAAATTATAAACCCGACAAATAATTTTTAATGCTAGGTAGAGATTTGATGAGACTAATAATTTAAGTGTGAATGTTTTAATATATACCTATAACATATTTGCATTTATTTATATATTTATATAGAAATATATACGTAAATATCTGCATTATCATGCCGACTTCTCATTCACGCCCCTTGTACAGCAATATATGACGGTTATTTCCCTACGTGCTTTTTAGAGATGCTGATTTGTTAACTGCTTTTCTAATACAATATTATTAAATAAATTTAGTTTCTGGAAATGTTTGTTTTTTCCGCTAATGAATGTTGGGTAGAGGTGAAAATCAGGGCTGTAGATACAGTGGGGGCTTCTTGCTTGCGACCGACCCCGTTCAAATCCTGACACACCCTGGGCCGGAGCGATAGCCCAGCGGTAGGGCGCTTGCCTTGCACGGCCGGCCCATGCTGGCCTGGGTTCGATCCCCGGCATCCCATATGGTCCCCTGAGCACCGCCAGGAGTGATTCCTGAGTGCAGAGCCAGGAGTAACCCCTGAGCATTGCTGGGTGTGACCCAAAAAAAAAAAAAAAAACAAATCCTGACACACCCGTGATCCCAGATACCAGCAAGTGCGGTCCAAACACGCAGGCAATCTCTCCCAGCCCCCAGCCCCCTAGCCACCAAACACGCAGACATTCTCCCCTAGCCCCCCAGGCCCCTAGCCACCAAACACGCAGACATTCCCCTAGCCCCCAACCCCCTAGCCACCAGAGTGACAGAACAACGGGAGAGCGCTTGCCTTGAATGTAGCCGACTGGGTTCAATCCCGGCATCCCATATGGCCCCCTGAGCACCACCAGGAGTAATTCCTTAGCACAGAGCCAGTAGGATATCCCTGGGCATTGCCAGGTGCCACCAAAAAGCCCAGCACCCCAAAAAAGTGAAAAGAGGACCATATTTTGATCCATAAAAAGTAATAAAGTGTTGAGCCTGAAGAGACAGAGCACAGCGGGTAGGATGACCCCTGGAGAGAGAGAGCACAGCGGGTAGGATGATCCCTGGAGAGAGAGAGCACAGCGGGTAGGATGATCCCCTGGAGAGAGAGAGCACAGCGGGTAGGATGATCCCTGGAGAGAGGGAGCACAGCGGGTAGGATGATCCCTGGAAAGAGAGAGCACAGCAGGTAGGATGATCCCTGGAGAGAGAGAGCACAGCGGGTAGGATGATCCCTGAGAGAGAGAGAGCACAGCGGGTAGGATGATCCCCTGAGAGAGAGAGCACAGCGGGTAGGATGATCCCTGGAGAGAGAGAGCACAGCGGGTAGGATGATCCCTGAGAGAGAGAGCACAGCGGGTAGGATGATCCCTGGAGAGAGAGAGCACAGCGGGTAGGATGATCCCTGAGAGAGAGAGAGCGCAGCAGGTAGGATGATCCCTGGAGAGAGAGAGCACAGCGGGTAGGATGATCCCTGAGAGAGAGAGCACAGCGGGTAGGATGATCCCTGGAGAGAGAGAGCACAGCGGGTAGGATGATCCCTGGAGAGAGAGAGCACAGCGGGTAGGATGATCCCTGGAGAGAGAGAGCACAGCTGTAGGATGATCCCCTGAGAGAGAGAGAGCACAGCGGGTAGGATGATCCCCTGAGAGAGAGAGCACAGCGGGTAGGATGATCCCCTGGAGAGAGAGAGCACAGCGGGTAGGGATGATCCCTGGAGAGAGAGAGCACAGCAGGGTAGGATGATCCCCTGGAGAGAGAGAGCACAGCGGGTAGGATGATCCCTGAGAGAGAGAGAGCACAGCTGTAGGATGATCCCCTGAGAGAGAGAGAGCACAGCGGGGTAGGATGATCCCTGGAGAGAGAGAGCACAGCGGGTAGGATGATCCCTGGAGAGAGAGAGCACAGTGGGTAGGATGATCCCTGGAGAGAGAGAGCATAGTGGGTAGGATGATCCCCTGAGAGAGAGAGAGCACAGCGGGTAGGATGATCCCTGGGAGAGAGAGCATAGTGGGTAGGATGATCCCCTGAGAGAGAGAGAGCACAGCGGGTAGGATGATCCCTGGAGAGAGAGAGCACAGCGGGTAGGATGATCCCTGGAGAGAGAGCACAGCGGGTGGATGATCCCCTGGAGAGAGAGAGCACAGCGGGTAGGATGATCCCCTGGAGAGAGAGAGCACAGCGGGTAGGATGATCCCTGGAGAGAGAGCACAGCGGGTGGATGATCCCCTGGAGAGAGAGAGCACAGCGGGTAGGATGATCCCTGGAGAGAGAGGGCACAGCGGGTAGGATGATCCCTGGAGAGAGAGAGCACAGCGGGTGGATGATCCCTGGAGAGAGAGCACAGCTGGTAGGATGATCCCTGGAGAGAGAGGGCACAGCGGGTAGGATGATCCCTGAGAGAGAGAGCACAGCGGGTAGGATGATCCCTGAGAGAGAGAGAGCACAGCGGGTAGGATGATCCCTGGAGAGAGAGAGCACAGCGGGTGGATGATCCCTGGAGAGAGAGAGCACAGCTGGTAGGATGATCCCCTGGAGAGAGAGAGCACAGCGGGTAGTATGATCCCCTGAGAGAGAGAGCACAGCGGGTAGGATGATCCCTGGAGAGAGAGCAGAGCGGGTGGATGATCCCCTGAGAGAGAGAGCACAGCGGGTAGGATGATCCCTGGAGAGAGAGGGCACAGCGGGTGGATGATCCCCTGGAGAGAGAGAGCACAGCGGGTAGGATGATCCCTGGAGAGAGAGAGCACAGCGGGTGGATGATCCCCTGGAGAGAGAGAGCACAGCGGGTAGGATGATCCCCTGGAGAGAGAGAGCACAGCGGGTAGTATGATCCCCTGGAGAGAGAGAGCACAGCGGGTAGGATGATCCCTGGAGAGAGAGAGAGCACAGCGGGTGGATGATCCCCTGGAGAGAGAGAGCACAGCGGGTAGGATGATCCCCTGAGAGAGAGAGAGCACAGCGGGTGGATGATCCCCTGGAGAGAGAGAGCATAGCGGGTAGGATGATCCCTGAGAGAGAGAGCACAGCTGGTAGGATGATCCCCTGGAGAGAGAGAGCACAGCGGGTAGTATGATCCCCTGAGAGAGAGAGCACAGCGGGTAGGATGATCCCTGAGAGAGAGAGAGCACAGCGGGTGGATGATCCCCTGGAGAGAGAGAGCATAGCGGGTAGGATGATCCCTGAGAGAGAGAGCACAGCTGGTAGGATGATCCCCTGGAGAGAGAGAGCACAAGCGGTAGGATGATCCCTGGAGAGAGAGAGATCACAGCGGGTGGATGATCCCCCTGAGAGAGAGAGAGAGCACAGCGGGTAGGATGATCCCTGGAGAGAGAGAGCACAGCGCGTAGGATGATCCCTGGAGAGAGAGAGCACAGCGGGTAGGATGATCCCCTGAGAGAGAGAGAGCACAGCGGGTAGGATGATCCCCTGAGAGAGAGAGCAGAGCGGGTAGGATGATCCCTGGAGAGAGAGAGCACAGCGGGTAGGATGATCCCTGGAGAGAGAGAGCACAGCGGGTAGGATGATCCCTGGAGAGAGAGAGCACAGCGGGTAGGATGATCCACTGGAGAGAGAGAGCACAGCGGGTAGGATGATCCCTGAGAGAGAGAGCACAGCGGGTAGGATGATCCCCTAGAGAGAGAGAGAGCACAGCGGGTAGGATGATCCCTGGAGAGAGAGAGCAGAGCGGTAGGATGATCCCTGGAGAGAGAGAGCACAGAGGGTAGGATGATCCCCTGAGAGAGAGAGAGAGCACAGCGGGTAGGATGATCCCTGGAGAGAGAGAGAGCACAGCGGGTAGGATGATCCCCGAGAGAGAGAGCACAGAGGGTAGGATGATCCCTGGAGAGAGAGAGAGAACACAGCGGGTAGGATGATCCATGGAGAGAGAGATCACTGCGGGTAGGATGATCCACTGGAGAGAGAGAGCACAGCGGGTAGGATGATCCCCTGAAAGAGAGAGAGAGCACAGCGGGTAGGATGATCCCCTGGAGAGAGAGAGAGCACAGCGGGTAGGATGATCCCTGGAGAGAGAGAGAGAGCACTGCGGGTAGGATGATCCCTGGAGAGAGAGAGCACAGCGGGTAGGATGATCCCTGGAGAGAGAGAGCACAGCGGGTAGGGGTGATCCCTGGAGAGAGAGAGCACAGCGGGTAGGATGATCCCTGGAGAGAGAGAGCACAGCGGGTAGGATGATCCCTGGAGAGAGAGAGCACAGCGGGTAGGATGATCCCTGGAGAGAGAGAGCACAGCGGGTAGGATGATCCCCTGAGAGAGAGAGAGCACAGCGGGTAGGATGATCCCTGGAGAGAGAGAGCAGAGCGGTAGGATGATCCCTGGAGAGAGAGAGCACAGAGGGTAGGATGATCCCCTGAGAGAGAGAGAGAGCACAGCGGGTAGGATGATCCCTGAGAGAGAGAGAGCACAGCGGGTAGGATGATCCCCTGGAGAGAGAGAGCACAGAGGGTAGGATGATCCCTGGAGAGAGAGAGAGAGCACAGCGGGTAGGATGATCCATGGAGAGAGAGATCACTGCGGGTAGGATGATCCACTGGAGAGAGAGCACAGCGGGTAGGATGATCCCCTGGAGAGAGAGAGAGCACAGCGGGTAGGATGATCCCCTGGAGAGAGAGAGAGCACAGCGGGTAGGATGATCCCTGGAGAGAGAGAGAGAGAGCACTGCGGGTAGGATGATCCCTGGAGAGAGAGAGCACAGCGGGTAGGATGATCCCTGGAGAGAGAGAGCACAGCGGGTAGGGTGATCCCTGGAGAGAGAGAGCACAGCGGGTAGGATGATCCCTGAGAGAGAGAGCACAGCGGGTAGGATGATCCCTGGAGAGAGAGCACAGAGGGTAGGATGATCCCTGGAGAGAGAGAGCACAGCGGGTAGGATGATCCCTGGAGAGAGAGAGAGAGAGAGAGAGAGAGAGAGAGAGAGAGAGAGAGAGAGAGAGAGAGAGAGAGAGAGAGAGAGAGAGAGAGAGAGAGAGAGAGAGAGAGAGAGAGAGAGAGAGAGAGAGAGAGAGAGAGAGAGAGAGAGAGAGAGAGAGAGAGAGAGAGAGAGAGAGAGAGAGAGAGAGAGAGAGAGAGAGAGAGAGAGAGAGAGAGAGAGAGAGAGAGAGAGAGAGAGAGAGAGAGAGAGAGAGAGAGAGAGAGAGAGAGAGAGAGAGAGAGAGAGAGAGAGAGAGAGAGAGAGAGAGAGAGAGAGCACAGCGGGTAGGATGATCCCCTGGAGAGAGAGCACAGTGGGTAGGATGATCCCTGGAGAGAGAGAGAGAGCACACCGGGTAGGATGATCCCCTGAGAGAGAGAGAGCAAGCGGGTAGGATGATCCCTGGAGAGAGAGCACAGCACTAGGATGATCCCCTGGAGAGAGAGCAGAGCGGGTAGGATGATCCCTGGAGAGAGAAAGCACAGCGGGTAGGATGATCCCTGGAGAGAGAGAGAGCACAGCGGGTAGGGTGATCCCCTGGAGAGAGAGCACAGCAGGTAGGGTGATCCCTGGAGAGAGAGAGCACAGCGGGTAGGATGATCCCTGGAGAGAGAGAGCACAGCGGGTAGGATGATCCCTGGAGAGAGAGAGAGCACAGCGGGTAGGATGATCCCCTGAGAGAGAGAGAGCACAGCGGGTAGGATGATCCCTGGAGAGAGAGAGCACAGCTGGTAGGATGATCCCCTGGAGAGAGAGAGAGCACAGCGGGTAGGATGATCCCTGAGAGAGAGAGATCACAGCGGGTGGATGATCCCCTGGAGAGAGAGAGAGCACAGCGGGTAGGATGATCCCCTGGAGAGAGAGAGCACAGCGGGTAGGATGATCCCTGGAGAGAGAGAGCACAGCGGGTAGGATGATCCCTGGAGAGAGCACAGCGGGTAGGATGATCCCTGAGAGAGAGAGCACAGCGGGTAGGATGATCCCCTGGATTGAGAGAGCACAGCGCATAGGATGATCCCCTGAGGAGAGAGAGAGAGAGAGAGAGAGAGAGAGAGAGAGAGAGAGAGAGAGAGAGAGAGAGAGTACAGCGGGTAGGATGATCCCCTGGGGAGAGAGAGCACAACTGGGTAAATGGGGTGGATGATGTGGCCGCCCAGGTTTGGTACCCGCTCCTGCCTGTAGTGATCCCTGAGTGCAGAGCCAGAGCAGCCCCTGAGCACCTCTGAGTGTGACCCGAAACGAAGTGTCATGCCTAGGAGACGTCCTGCCTTTGGGCTCCTGATGCCCTGTTGCTGCCCTCCCGGCTTCAGGAAAGTGAACGTGTTTTCTCACGCTCTGTTTTAGGCCAGAGTGGCGACGGCAGGACCCATCTGAATGACAAGTATGGCTATTGACTGCTCGCGAACCCCAAAGGATGGTTTCTGTGGACCATGTGACCTGGGGTAGCTGCGATACAGCTTCCGTTCAGAAATCAGATGTTCGTGGTCAGATCGTCTCTGGCCTTTTCTTCCCTGCTCTTGGCCTCTGGCACTGACTGGCCCGTCTAGTCTCCTGACTCGGGTACTTGTGTTTCCTAGTCTTTGTGTCTGTATGTGAACAGCACCTGTATATTTTGAGAATGAGTAAAGTCACCTGACCTGACCCGAGAGCAGATGGTGAGTGTGTTCTCGCAGGCCTCCGACTCTCCCAGGAGCCGCCTGTGCCGTGGGTGCTTCCGCCACTAGGTTCTAGGAGGTGACCCTGGCTGTCCCCGTCACTCTTGAAATAGAAGGGGCACAGTGTGGGGGTGTTCACTTGCCCCCTCCCGAACGCTCACCCTAGAATCCTGTCACGGGGTTTGAGACTAGACTGTCTTAGCAGCACCTGTAGACGCCCGGCACCCCCTCCTGCGAAACTGCCCCCGATCCTGACCCATCATATTGCTCACTCCTTCCGTGTCGGAGGCTGCAGAGCGCCTCAGAAGCAGGACACGGACTTGTCCTGTGTAACGTGGGCTTCTCGCCTCTGCAGCGGAGAGCGGAAGTTCCTTCCTCGCTGGAAACGTGGAGAGATGCAAAGTGATGGCCTGGGTCACCCCATTGTTAATGCCCCGAGGTAGAAGCCGGCGGCCAGCACGTGCTTCAGGACCAGTGCCGGAGGGTGGGTGAGGAAGATGGGCGCTTGCTGGTGGTGGCCAGGCACAAACCAGGGTGCCACACCTGTGAAATGTGAACCCACCTCATGAAGGCCTGGCCCGGTGGCACGCGGCGAAGCTTCCCAGGTGTGACACCCTGGGCTGTGCCTTGGGCGTTAGGGTCAGCAAGTCCGCAGCCGCAGGTGCTGAGCCTAATCTCTGCAGAGGTTTTCATTGCAGCGCACCTCAGCGATTTCCTGAGCATTCCTCGGGTGGTTTTGAGCACAGCCCCACAGGAAGGGTGTCCTAGAGGAACGCCCTGGACACCTTAGACCCTCACGTGCCGTGTGTATGCGGAGCAGACTCCCAAGTGTGGGGTCTGTGCCGCTCCCTTATGTGCCGAAAGTCCTCGTGGAACACGGGTGGCCAGCAGGCTCTCCTGACCCTCTCCCAGCACAAGGCTGTCGTTTCAGCCTCAGGGTTCCCCCTGCTTGAGATGGGCTTCCTCATACCCTTAAAGTAACGAGCATTGGGAGCGGAGCGGTAGTACAGCACTTGGGGCGATTGCTTGCACGCAGCCGACCTGGGGTCCGCCCTCGGTATCCCATAGGGTCCCCTGAGCACCTCAGGAGTAACCCTTGAGCATTGCTGGGTGTGACCCAAAAAAGACAAAAACGCAAGACAATACACAAAAAAGTAACGTGTTCACAACAAATACCCGCTCGTGGATGTTTGTTTTACTTATGGTACTGGGAATCGCGCAGGGCCTGTCTGGCCCTGAACCACACCAGGCCCCAAGTCATAAATGTTTGAAAGTTTCTCTTCCAAAGGCTACAAATTCTGGAGCGGTAGCTAAGGTTTTTTGCCTTCATGCAGCCCACCTGGGTTCAATTCCCTGGCATCCTATATGGTTCCCAGGAGAAGTTCCTGAATATTGCCAGGTGCGCCCATTACCACCAGAAAAAAAAAAAAGAGGACTGCGCTGGTCCTCTTTTGTGCCAGAGCGGACAGCGGCGGGCAGGGCATTTGCCCCGTGTTCAAACCCCTGCACTCCACGTGCTCCCTGAGCATTGCCAGGAATGATTCCTGAAGAAGGAAAAAAAAAGTCTCGAAACGCCCCCCTGAACTCTGGGCTGCAGTTTTATGGCTTCCGGAAGTCACTGTCAACAGCCCCTTTGCGGAGAACCGAAGGTAAGGTTTTGCCGTTGCAGCCGAGGGTGTGTTCCGCAGGAACTCAGCAGACAGCCGCCGCTGTGGCTGCCCCGTCCGCTGGCCCGCCTGCCTCAGTAATGCAGAGCAGAGCAAAGGCAGTGGCGGTGAAATGACGATTTGGTTTTGGGTCCCTTGTTGCTCAGGGAACGCCAGGGACTGAATCCGGGCCCCCACATTCTAAGCCTGCACTTTCTGTCCCTCGTCCAGAAGTGGCTGTCTGCAAAGACCCCACGCATTCCCGAGGGGTGGAGTGGCCGAGGGGCTGCAGGAAGGCCGCTGAGGGCGGCTTTGGTCGCTTGGGCTAAGGGAGAGATGGAGACGCAGAGCAGCGGAGTCCCGGCACTGTTTAGGCACTGGAGCGGCTGAGCCTAGTGTGCTTTGGTCTGAGAATGAAGGGACGGACAGGAGGGAGGCGGTGGTCCCTGGGCTGCTGGCTGGGCCATCTGAGGGGGGACATTACTCCCGGGGACACTGGACACTGGAGGAGATGGAGGGGACCGAAAGTTCTATTTCTGGCCAGTGGAACTTGAGGTCTGTGATGCCTAAGAAGCAACCAGACCTATGGTGCTGGGGACCAGCCTGGCGGGATGTGGAGATTGGGGTCAGCGGACACCCCCACTTTGTTTGGGGAAGAAGTTTATTGGGGAGGAAGGGAAAGGCCTCGCGGCAGCATTGTGGGAGGGAAGGGCGGTCATCGTGCGGGCAGTGCTTCCCTCCCTGGGTGCTGTCAGGTTCCGGGACTTCCTGGAAACAGCCCCTGGAAACACACAGTCCCTGGAAACACAGCCCCGGCTCTGTGGAGCTGCCCCCCACCAGATACCCCGACTTCGATGCAACTGGGCGGAATTCCGCCCCTTTGGGGAGATGCGAACCCGCTTCCCACCAAGCTCTGAGAGCCGCTAGGGGACTTGCTCCAACCATTGAAATGCCGTCTCGGCCCCGGATAGGGTGTGGCGAGGCCCCGGCAGCTGTGGCCGCTTCCTGCGAGGGTGCCAGGGGAGCTGGTCAGCCCGCGGCGGTGCAAGGCAGGGATCAAAGCCATTGGGGCGAGGTTCCCTTTCTGGACCTGAGCCTGACCAGGTCTGCTGGCCTGCTGGGAAATGACCTAAAAACCGCTTCCACTTTTGGGGGGCTGGGTCACAGCTTCAGACCACCATGGCCTCTTGTGGCAGGCTGTGCAAGTGACTCTGAGATCTCGTGTGGCGCTGCCGACCATTTCCAAGGTTCTCCTCTGGGATTTAGTGTCCGGCACACCATCGTCCAGGGCAGGACTTAACTTCCTGTCCTTGGGAAAATAGTCCAGCAGCCTTTCTCTCCCCTGAGGACCTGTCCTTGGCGAGGCAGGTAGGAAGAGGATCCCACTCAGCGAGCCTCCCCTTGGTTCTCCCGGTCAGGTCCTCGGGCAGTCTGGCCTCCCCTCTGAGGGGCCCACGGCAACCCCCATCCTCCTCTTCCTCCTTCATGGGCACCAACCCCCGAGCTTCAGACTGATTCCACAGTGTGTCCCCAATATCCGGAAGGTGAGGTCCACCTCCAGGTGAGGTTTACACTCCTGAAGTTGCCGGCTGGTCACCCACAGCTCCCCGTAGGTCCGTCTGTCCCCTCCCTCTCTGCCACCTGACTGACCCCAGCAAGGCTCTGATCTGGGCTGTTGGCCCCAAACTCACCTGCTTTCCTTCCAGCGTTGCTGTAAATGGCCTCGAGCTTCAGTTCTCTTGTCTGTTGAACAGAAAACAGTAATTACCAGCTCATGGAAACTAAGTATCTGAGTTGCCTACAAGCCCTTAGTCATGCTTGGCACACAGTTCAGCACCCAAGGTCACAGTGCTCTGCCGAGCTCAAAGGCCTCTCTGCCATAGAGGCCACGTCAGTGGAGGCGTGGGGCGGTTCCCAGCACTACTCAGGGACCCATATTGTAAGCTCTGGCTCCAACACCGAGAGGTTAAAAAGTCCACTTAAGATTCACGTTAAGGCCAAAGTGCAGTGAGTAGGGTGCTCGCCGCATGTGGCGGACCCAGGTTCAGTCCCTGGAGTGCAGAGCCAGGGAGTAAACCCAGAGCACTGCAGTGTGGCCCCAAAACACAAAACCGCCCTAATCAAAGGTGGAAACTACATAACTTTGAAGACGTTAGTCTTGGTGCTGAGCCCCAGGCCCTTCCAGAGAGGGCCTGGGGTCTGTCCCCTCCGGACCCTAACTCAGCCCCAGCGGGGTTGGGACTCAGGACCCCACATGGCGGAGGGCCTCGCCCAGGATCCCGTTAGATAAGCCCCCAGGCCCCTGGGCTGTCACTGATACTCCACACGCCCTGTGACCCCTCTGTAGCCCTGAGAGCCGGGGCCGACAGCCTGGACCTGCTGGCCCTGTCCAAGTTCGGAATCTTTCCAAGGACAAGAACAGCACGTCTAATTTTATCCCTTACTCTCGCTCCGTGGCATCATTGCTTTAAGTGGTGGGTTCCTGTCCTTGGTGGCCTTCCTGCCTAGACCTTGAGTGGACAGACAGGGCAAGTTAAGGACCTCACAGCTTTAGCAGGGTTAATGCCCACGGAGGGCCTGGATTCCTGTCCTATTTGGGACAAGCCCAGGCGGAACTGACCTCTTCCCGTCAAGGCACTCTGGACTCCAGCAGCTGGCTTTAATTTGCGTTTTGAGTTCAGCGGGGCCTGGAAAATCTTGATCCTGAGGTTTGGCTGGGCTCTCCACGGGCTGTCACGCACGCCTTCCCCAGCAGTCGCGCTGATGGGGAGTCGCCACTGGGGGGCAGCAAAGACCCATTTCTGTTTCAAAGCGGAGGCGGGGGACGGGAGAGGAGCAGGGCCCAGGACCCGGGCTCTGCTCACCAGGTCTCCCACCCAAGGCCTAGGAGCAGCAAGTCAGGGGCGCTGGGAAGCCCCCCAGAGTTGCCCCCCCCCAAGATCGCTTCTCCCTTTGTTTCAGCTTCCCTCCAGCCACACTGCACACGCGCAGGGGAGTCGAGCATTGCCTGTGTATTATATCCGAGTCAACACTTGATGTTGTGTGGAGGTCCCAAGTGGTGCTCAGAGGGCCCTCGTGGCGATTCTTGGCAAAAAAATACCAGGGCCCCAGAGTACTTGATGCTAGGACGGGCTAGAGAGAGACGAGCTCGGGCGCTGGGCAGTTGCTCAGTGGCCAGGGGCTCATGCCGAGCCTGGAGTAGCCCCTGAGCACTTCAGGGAGCCGGCCCCAAGGACTGCGAGGTGCAACTCGGGAACAAACACGAAACTGACAAGGAGAGCTTGTCTCTGCTGGGGAAACTGAGGCCCAGAAACATGGGGGCCCTGTTCAAAGGCACAAACCTGAGTCTCTCCTAGCTCCTTCGCTCTTGCTCCGCGAGGAAGAGCCGCCTGTCCACCTTCCGTCTCTGGGGGTTGCCCTGACTCTGGAGCACTCGGGGTCTCACACCTGCAGCCCGGCACTGGCATCCCCAACCTCTTTTCTATCCTTGATCACTCCACCGTTCTGGGATTTTCCCCTCCCCCTCATTTGGGATCACACCGGCGATGCTCAGGGGTTACTCCTGGCTCTGCACTCAGGAATTACTCCTGACAGTGCTCAGCGGACAGTATGGGATGCCGGGATCGAACCCAGGTCAGCCGCTGCAAGGCAAATGCCCTCCCGCTGTGTATCACTCTTGCCCCCGCTTTTTCCCTGAGGTACAACCTTTTCGTTTAATCTTTTGGATTGGGGGCCACACCCAAGAGAGCTCAGGATTGCTCTTGGCTCTGTACTCAGGAATTATTCCTGGCAGTGCTTGGGGACATTCTGGGGTGCTGGGACCAAACTTGGTTGGTCACACTGGGCTTCCCTGAGCTGGAGCCGGCCCCTCGGGAAGGCCCAGTGGCCCCGCCCAGAACTGCTGCCCGCAGCGCTTATGGGGCAGGTGGGCGGGACTGCTCTCTCCAGGGCCATGTCCAGGGGTGTCCAGGGGTGGGCGGGGCTTCTCTCTCCAGGGGTGTCCAGGGGTGGGCGGGGCTGCTCTCTCCAGGGCCGTGTCCAGGGGTGGGCGGGGCTGCCTCTCCAGGGGTGTCCAGGGGTGGGCAGGGCTGCTCTCTCCAGGGGTGTCCAGGGGTGGGCAGGGCTGCTCTCCAGGGCAGTGTCCAGGGGTGGGAGGGGCTGCTCTCTCCAGGGCCGTGTCCAGGGGTGGGCGGGGCTGCTCTCTCCAGGGCAGTGTCCAGGGGTGGGAGGGGGCTGCTCTCTCCAGGGCCGTGTCCAGGGGTGGGCGGGGCTGCTCTCTCCAGGGGTGTCCAGGGGTGGGCAGGGCTGCTCTCCAGGGCAGTGTCCAGGGGTGGGCGGGGCTGCTCTCTCCAGGGCCGTGTCCAGGGGTGGGCGGGCTGCTCTCTCCAGGGCAGTGTCCAGGGGTGGGCGGGCTGCTCCTCTCCAGGGGTGTCCAGGGGTGGGCGGGGGCTGCTCTCCAGGGGTGTCCAGGGGTGGGCGGGGCTGCTCTCTCCAGGGCAGTGTCCAGGGGTGGGGCGGGCTGCTCCTCTCCAGGGCAGTGTCCAGGGGTGGGGGGGGCTGCTCTCTCCAGGGCCGTGTCCAGGGGGTGTCCAGGGTGGGGCGGGCTGCTCTCTCCAGGGCCGTGTCCAGGGCTCGCCTCCTGGCCCTGCACCCAGGAATCGCTCCTGGAGGTGCTTAGGGGATTGAATGGGCTTGGCTGCATGCAAGGCAAATGCCCTCCCCGCTGTACTGTGGCTTCAACCCTTGACTGGACCATTCCGTGACCCCAGCGCTGAGCGGGGGGTTTGGGGGTCAGCAGGGGCAGCTCACTTTAGCCCCTTCAGTACACCCAGAGGCGCACACCCACGCTCCTACAAGGCATGTGGATAGAAGCCGATGTTTCAGGTAAGCTCAGTGGCAATTGGACCGTGGGTCGGCATTTACCTTGCAGCTGGCCAACCTGGGTTCAATCCCCAGCATCCCATAGGGCTCCCCAAGCACCCCCAGAAGTAAGCCCTGAGCTCCGGGTGTGATTCCCCAAAAGCCAACAACAATAAAACTGAGCTTGTTTCAGGAAAGTCATGAATAAGTGGGATTCTGGGGCTTTTCCCGGGCAGGAGGCAGCGGGGCCGGAGTGTGGTGAGTGGGAGAAGGGAGAGAGTCCGGCGTCACGTGACTCCTAGTGTCACATGACTCCTGACATGTGCCCGAAAAGCCCCAGGGCCCAAGTCCAGCTGCTAGCCCTGAAGCATTTTTATATTTAGCTCAGTACTCAGAGGACCACACCAGGTACCAGGGTTCGAACCTTGGCCCCTAAGCAAGGCAAATGCCCTCCCCGCTGCACTATCTCTCTGGCCCAAGACCTTTAGCATTTTTCTCCTGCAAAGTGTAGAAAACTCCAGGCCCGCCTGAACTCAAACGTGAGCAGACACGGCATGGCCTAGTTCAGGGAGCTGCGAGGATATTGGGGTGCTAAGACCCCAGGACCCTCCCCTGCATCGGGTGCCTGTGGGCCCTGCCCGTTCCCCGGGGCGCCCCCATTGGGGCTTTGCACCTGGAGCTTTTCTCTCTGGGGATGCCTGGAGGCGGCCGGGAGCAAGTTTCTGCAGTGTTGCTCTTGGCTGTCGGCCTGAGCCGTGACCTCATTCAGCGAGGGAAGGGCCGTTCGCTTGCTGGGACCTCAGGAGCCTCTGACATGGGCACTTTCTGGGGGCGTGAGAGACACCAGCCGCGACGCTGCAGGTCTGAGCTCATTGTGGACATGATGGGGTGCCGCCCGTCCCACAGCTGCCTGGCTCTGCCTCTTGGGGAGTCCCGGGGTGGGGGACCACCAGGGCAGGTGGAGGAGCTGGAGCAGCAAGGGAGGAGGGTTCCAGAAGGCCCCAGCTTTCTTCTGGGTGAGCCACAAGTTGGGGGGGCCACCCACTGGGCCAGGACAGTCCCTAAAGGGGCAGTATGGAGCCTGACACAGCTTCAGGGCTGCTGGGCGGGAGTGAGGTGCACGGGTGGGCCCCCGGGTTTGATCACGGACCATCCAGGACCAGTGGATCCATGGATATTGATGTATTCTGTGTGTGGGGGGGGGCGCCCATTGTCAGGGGTCCCCCAAACGCCCTCCCCAAAGACCGCAGAGGATCCAAAGTCACGCTCTTCCTACCAGAACTCCTTTTTTCTTGTTTCAGCAATGCTCAGGGGTTCCTCCTTCCTCTGTACTCAGGAATTACTCCTGGCAGTGGTCAGCGGACTATATGGGATGCTGGTGATCGAATCTGGGTTGGCCACTGCAAGGCAAATGCCCTCCCCGCTGGACTATAGCTCTGGCCCCTAGTTATTCTTTTTTTAGGCGGATTTTTGGCCGCCCAGAGATGTTTGAAGGCTGCTCCTGGCTGTGTGCTCATGTGTACTCCCGAAGTGTTGAGGAGCAGATGGGCTGATGCTCTCTCTGTGTCTCTCTCTGTCTCTCTCTGTCTCTCTCTCTCATACACACAGTCTTTAATTATTCTTCTCCTCTTGTGGAGGGGGCCCAGCTGGGCAGTGCCCAGGGTTTACTCCTGGCTCTGCTCAGGATGAGTCCTGGTGGCGTGTGAGGGACCTAGAGGGTACTGGGGACCCAACCCAGGCCGAGTGGTGCAAAGCAAACGTGCTACCCACTGTGCTCTCTCTCTGACCCCTCTTTAGTCTTTCTTTTTCCTTTTTTGGTCACACCGGCAATGCTCAGGGGTTCCTCCTGGCTCTGTACCCAGGAATTACTTCTGGCAGTGCTCAGGGGGCCATATGGGATGCCGGGGATTGAAACCGGTCGGCCTTGAGCAAGGCAAACGCCCTCCCCGCTGTGCTATTGCTCTCCTCTCAGAGAGGCAGGCAAGCTACTGAGAGTATACCGCCCGACGCAGAGCCTGGCAAGTTGCCCGATGCGTATTCGATATGCCAAAACCGGTAATAACAGTGCTTATTTTCCCATTCCTGAAAGAGCCCTTAGTAACCAGATGCCATTGGACTACACTGGCACATGATAGGGTCAAATGGAAATGTTACTGGCGCCCGCCGAGCAAATCGATGAATAACGGGATTCAAGTGATCAAGTGATCAACCCACCCTCTCTATCGCCCAGACTTAACTGTGAACTAAATCAATGATCCTGCCCACAAAACAAATTGCCTTTATTAATTATTCATTTCCCAAGTGTTCTGTAATTGGATGTTTATCACACTGCAAATCAGTGCTTTGACCAATAATTAGAGTTTGCACCTATGGAAACAGTCTCTTAGCTGTCTGGTTTAGCCTAGCCAGGGTTTTTATTTATTTATTTATTTTGGCTTTTTTGGGTCACACCTGGTGATTCTCAGGGGTTACTCCTGACTCTGCACTCAGGAATTACTCCTGGAGGTGCTCAGAGGACCATATGGGATGCTGGAGATCAAACCTGTGTCAGCCACATGCAAGGCAAACTACCCACAGTATTATTGCTCTGGCCCCAGCCGGGCTTTTTATTGTAGCTGTTTTTCTCAGTGCAGGGAATCGAACCCAGAGCCTCATGTGCGTAAGGCAAGGGCTCTGCCACTGAGCCGTGTTCTCAGAGAAGTTGCTGGTAGCCCCTTGGGAAGTCGGTTCTCAGTGTGACGGGTGGTGAGGGTATCAGCTGGGGTTTTTGCAGGACAGACACGCACCCCCAGGCACAGAGAGGCTGAGGCAGGCAGAGGGGCGAGGGGCGGGGGTGGGCCCGCATTTCCAAGGCTGGCGGGCCAGGTTGGGCTGGAATGGAACCGAGAAAGTTAAGAGAAGCGACATTAGCTTGAGCGTTGGCCAGTCTTCCCACCTGGTGGCGCTGGAGAAACTGAGGCATGGGTCCCACTTTGATTCCCAAAGGAGGAAAAGAGCAAAGGTCAGGCCAGGTCAGAGCCCCAGGAGGGCAGAACTGACCCTCGCCACCCTACCCTGAGCTCCCAGGAAACTGTTTTCCCCTCTGTGATTTGCAAAACTTGGCTCCTGTCCCCAAAGTCCCCGAGGCAGAACAGGCTGTGCCATGTGGGGAACAACCTGTCGGGCAAATAAACAGGCGGCTGGGTCTGCACCAGCTGTGTGTATCTGGGGGCACACCCCAGGGGCCAGCGTCTCTCCAAGCCCCATCTCTGTGTTACCCGTTGGACACAATGACTGGGAGTCTGGGGGTCCCTTCCTGCCCTGTTGTGTAGAGGGAGAATTCCAAGGGCCAGCAGGGACCCCCCCACCCCCGCCTTTCTCTCCAGCCTGGGCAGGGCGGGGAGGCAAGAGCAAACCCTCCCGCTGACCTCACTTCCACCAGGCGGGTGCTGGGGCCCTCCCTAGAGACGCCCAGGCAGAGCCTCTGGATGGAGGGGCCAAGCTCTGCCCCCCCTCCTGCTGTCCTCAGGTCCTCCCCGCCCAGTCTCAGCTCAAATGCACCCCTCCCCACCCATCTTCCCACCTCCGTCACCCACGGATCTTCTGGCTGTTCTTGGTTTTTTTTTTGGGGGTCACACCTGGCAGTGCTCAGGCTCACTCCCTGGTGGTCTCGGGGATCATATCGGTGCTGGGGGTAGACCCAAGTCGGCCGTGTGCAGGCAGGTGTCTACCCGCTGTACCATCGCCTCCGGCCTTCCGAGGGCCTCTGCCTTTTGCTGTGGCCATTTGGACTTGAGGACGACGTGAAGGCCTGAATTTTCTCTCTTTCCCCCCCACCCCAAATAAGCAGAGGCAAAAGACTTGTTTTTATGTTTGTTTATTTTGGTTTTGCTCTTTGGGTCACACCAGGCACTGCTCAGGGGTTACCCTGGCTCTGCACTCAGGAATTACCTCCTGGAGGTGCTTGGGGCGGGAATTGAACCCCGGGTTGGCCGCATGCAAGGCAAACGCCCTACCCTGCTATGCTATCACTCAGGCCCGGCTTGGTTGTTATTTTGATTGAATTAATGGTGATTTGTGGCGTAAAGGGCGTGCGTAGGGCAGAGAAAGCTCTACACGCTGAGCTCCAGCTCTGCATCAAGGGGTTCGGGGTCGAGCTCCAGCACCTCATGGGCCTTGAGTCCTGCCGAGGTACCTGTCCCCAAAGCAAGCAGACAAAAGGAGACTCTATTTACCTTTCGACCGCTCTGTGAATAACAGTGAGACACATGCGAATATTTGAGGATACACAAATAATACGGAGCATGACTGTACAGTGTTTGGCTGAAGCCAGTGGTTTGACCTTAATGAGTCCCTTTGACAACTCTTCAGAGGAGAAATCAATCAGCAGTGAAGTTTCTGTGTGAAGAGGTGGAAATCTTTGTACACACACACACACACACACACACACATTTGCTTTTGGGTCACACCCAGAGATGATCAGGGGCTACTCCTGGCTCTGCACTCAGGAATTTCTCCTGGCGTTATTTGGGGGTCCAAAGGGGATACCAGGGATTGGACCCAGATTGGCTGCATGCAGGGAAAATCTCTCCCCACTGTAGAATTGCCTTGGCCCCAAAGAGGCACAAATCTTGCATGTGAAGTGCCTTGAAGGCATCCCTGCCTCGGACCCTCGCCAGGCCCATCCCCTGGCCTCACTCCACCAGCTCGGACCACCCCTCGCTCCACTGTGTTTCCTCTTTCCCCCTGGAGATGATGCCAACTCGCTAACAAGTTCGCTAAGTTGCAAGTTCACCAGACGTTGACATGTCGCTACATTTGTCTTTAATATTTTCTGTGTTTTTACCTATTTATATTTCCTTTTTCTTTTCAACTATTTTAGAGTAAGTTGCAGAAATTATAACTTCACACTTAATTATCTCAAGATAGATTGCTCAAGGGACGCTGTCTCGTTTGCCAAGAAACTCAGATGGGCTGGACATGTAGTGCGATTTGGAGACAACCGCTGGACTAGAGCCATTACCGACTGGATCCCACGGGATGTCAAAGATCACGTGGCCGCCCACCTACAAGATGGTCAGACTTCCTTGTAAAGACCCTGAAGGAACAGTTTGAGGCTCTTCATATTCCTGAATCAACCAGATGCCATTGGGCTACATTGGCACGTGATAGGGTCCAATGGAAATGTTACTGGTGCCCGCTCGAGCAAATTGATGAATAACGGGATTCAAGTGATCAAGTGATCAAGATTGCTCAAGAACTTTATTGGGGGGCTGGAGCAATCGTACAAGCAGGGAGGATGTTTGCCTTGCACGTAGCCAGTCTGGGTCTGATCCCAGGCATCCCCTGAGTTCCAGCAGGAGTAATTCCTGAGTGCAGAGCCAGGAGTAACCCCTGAGCATCGCTGGAAGTTGCCCCCAAAACAAACAAACAAAAGAACTTCCTCTGGGGCAGCAGCACCCAGAGGCTGTATCCGTCAGTGCCGGGATTTGAACCTTCGTCATAGTCACGCCGAAGGCAAAGGCCTTAACCTCTGTACTTAAGTCTCGGCCCAAGAACTGATTTTTGCTTGTTTGTTTTTGGGCCCCACCTCCTGCGGTGTTCACGCGCTTCCCACTGAGCCACATCCCTGGCCCCACTGATGGGCCTTGAGGGAATTAATGATGCATCTTTGAGGCGGGTGGGGGGCGAAGGAGGGCACAGGCTCCTTCAGGGCATGGATTTCGGATTTCTAACGTCTGCATGGGGCCGCACCCCCAGTGGGGCTGGAGTACCTTGCAGTGCTGAGTACCTGGGCCTTCCAGGCCTGCGTGCTCGCCTGCTGGGCCCTCTCCAGCCCTCGGCTTTTGAAGAATGAAAGCCGTTACTTCCCGAATGGAATAGTGATTCCCACGAATGGAATGAGTGATTCCCATGACGAAGCGCTGACTAACACCCAAGGCCTCGAGGGAGCTCCGCAGCAGACATGATTTCATTTGATGCCTGTAACGTCTCCAGGAGGCAGGCGGTCAGCTCCACTCCACAGATGAGGAAACTGAGACTCAGGAAGGCAAGAAGCCGCACAGCTCCTGGATTCCAACCCCGGTGGGGCTGTGACCCCCTAGTGCCTAGTTTAGTGGGGACGGGGGACATGCTAAACCTCCCAGCGCAGGAGGGAAACGGAGGCCCAGGGGCTGGAAAGAGAGTTCAGCGGGTGAACACTGGTCTTGCACCTCGCTGACCGCACTCAATCCCCAGTGCAAGCATCTCCTATGGTTCCTGAGTAGTGCCAGACGTGGTCCCTGAGTGCAGTCAGGAGCCAACCTTAGCACTGCTAACCTCGTCCCAGCCCCCCAAGTGAGGCCCAAGTCCTATAAAGAGGCTGGAGAATCTGCAGTGTAGACTTAGCCAGTGTAGACGCAGCCAGGTGCCAATGAGCGCCCCAGCCCCAACACAGCAGATGGTGTGGCCGGAGAGATCCTCCCCCTCCCCGTTGTCCGCCTGCAGCCTGGCGACGGGGCTGTCCCCAGACGGACTCCGCAGGTCCCCTGCCTGGGGCAGTGCTCAGAGAGGCAGGACTGAACGCAGGGCTGCACAAAGCTCCCAGCAAGCTCATGAGAGGAGGATTTCCCCGTTGCCTGGAGAATCTCCTCTAGCCAGCGCCATACCCGTCTGGTTCAAGACGTGGCGTTGCTCCGTGGCGTGGATTTGCGGAGTCCCATTCCCAGACCAGTGCTCAGAGCGGGATTTCCCCACCACGCTGGACAAGCCACAGAACCACCCATGAGCCCAGCTGGAAAGGGCTTGGGGGTCTGTCGAAGGAACCCTTCATTGTACAGTAATACAATAAGGGACGGGGCCCAGAGAGGGACGGAGCTGACCAAGGATGCACAGCTCGGGATGGACACGTGTCACTCGAAGCTTCCAGCCCTGGGAGTGGACACCTGAGAGTAATTATAAAGCAGATCCCAGACTTCCCTGTGGGCCCACTGAGCCTGCAGTGTTCTGATGGGCCTGCACAGGATTTTAACAGTTGGAAAGTTCCCGTTAAAAAACCCAATTGGATTGTGTCTTTCTGGCTACAGTGGCCTATGGCCATGAGCGGGAACAAGTAGCCTGTGACCCTGAAGCTAGTCTTGGGCGGGACGGGCACCCAGGCTGGCTTGTCTGCCTGTCCCAGGCCTCCTGCCCACCATTGGACAGATGGGGCAGCACAGACGGGTGGACCCAAGGGGGAATGAGCTGGTGAAGGGACTCAAGTCGTCTCACGGGAGCTGGAAAGACCAAGACAAAAGCAGAAGAACCCAGAGACAGGGAGGACGGTGGGTAGGTAGAGGAAGAGTGTGTGTGTGTGTGTGTGTGTGTGTGTGTGTGTGTGTGTGTGTGTGTGTGTGTTCCCTTTCATGTGGGAAAAGGGTTGCTCCTGATCAGCCAGACTCCAAGGTGGATTCTGCTGTTCACGTCTTCTCATTCACGTCAGCAGATGCTGGTCCACTGACCTACCTGCATTAAATAAACCGGGCCTGACAGATAACCCAGTGGGTAAGCTTGCCTTGCACGCAGTGAACCCAGGTTCCATGCCCACCCCCTATTCCATCCGGGCCCCTCGCCCCACCAGTGCTTCCTGATTGCAGAGCCCCTGAACCCCCGAACACACTGGGTTGGTCCCCCCACACCCCCCCCATATTAAAATGAAAAACCCGAGCCCCAGGACTGGAGATAGTAGGGGTAGGCTGACCTTTGCCCACATTCTCGGCTCTGCCCGTGGTCCCTGAGCACAGATCCAGGAGAAGCCCTGAGGTGTGGCCCCCACACCTACACGCACATAAATGACAGCGCACTGCCAACCCGAGAGGCCCCAAGCCCGGGAGCCCCGGCGTGTTTCCCAAACGAGGTGTGTTCCCCAAACGAGATTATTAAGCAATAGTGGAGGGCTGCAGCTCGGGTGGGCGTATCCGCTGCCCCCACCCCCCCCCCCCGACTTCCCCCTACACGACCTTTTCCCATCAAGAAGCAGAAAGACAGACTGTTGCAGCAAGTCCTGGTGGAGGGAGTGTGGCTGGCAAGAAAACCCAGGCGAGGGCCCAGATCCCGGGCAGACTCTGGACTGCGCTCCAGGCCCCAGCCCAGCCCTTGGGCGCAGCTGGGGCGGTTTGCCTGCACCGCAGGGGCGCAGCGCGGGGTCTCATCTGTCTGCAGGGAGGGGGTGGCTCGGGGCTCCGGCCGCTTGCGCCCCCTCCCCCGGCTTTTCTGGGGTTCTTCGGCCGTAAATAGCTCCCGCCTGGGGATCCCCTGCTCCGCCTCCAGGCCGGCAGGGCAGGTCGCCGGCAGCTCCCGGGGGCGGCTGCGGATGTCACGCTTACCTCAGAGCCAGAATTAGCCGCACAAATCACCGCAGGAAATAACGTGCGGCCCCAAATAGAAGCTTCTGCTGCGGGGCCCCGCGTCCCGGGCCGCGAGGCTGCAGGAAGGTTCCGCCTGCGCCCCCAAACTCCGCTGCCCTCCCGCTCCGCTGTCCCCCGTCCACAGCATCCTCCCTGCGTCCGTCCTCCCTGCGTCCACCCTCCCTGCGTCCACCATCCGTGCATCTACTCTCCCTGCGTCCACCCTCCCGGCTTCCACTTTCCGGCCCTACTCCCAGACTGGGAGAAGGGCAGCTTCAAGGTCAGCCCCTCACCAGCTGCCGCAGTGACCCTCCCACTTTGGGGCCCTGTAGCCCGAAAGTCCAGCAGATCGGGACCCTTCCGGAGGGGCCACTAGCCACAGGCACAGCGGGCAACCGGCAGAGTAGAGCCCCGAGTTGGGCAGGGCTGAGCGCAAGCCGGCAGCACCAGGGACAGGGGCCGGACAGGGCGCATCGGAGGCTGGGGACTCTTAACCCCGCGGGGGCACTTGCACATTCCTCACTGACAGGTGGTTGGACATGTTCTGGGCAGGGGGCAGAGCCAGGGCTGGGAGGTCTCACACCAGGAGACCTCCCTGTGTGGGGAGAGCACAGCTCTCTGCTGTGCTGGATGGCTCATTGTCCTTGGAATCGACTTTATTAGGGGGGGGGGGGGAGGCGCACTCGGTAATGCTCAGGGATCACTCCTGGTAGTGCTCAGGGGATGCCGGAGATCGAACCCGGGTTGGCCCGTGCAAGGCAAGCAAACGCCCTATTCACTGTTCTATGACTCTGGGCCCCTGCATCCAGCTTTATGTGTGTTTCTCTCCCAGAGTTGCAGCGGCAGGGGTCGGTGATGGGGGAGGGGCTGTTTGTTTCCGACTGCTCAGGAGACCCTGGGCTTCCTGCTGGACCGCAGGTGGTAGCCCGGATTCTGGCCGAGTTAACCCCTGTGCTCTCTCTCCGCCCTGACTTTCCTTTCTAAGAACAGTGATTTTAATTTTTACCCCCTGAAGATGAGCCTGAAGTATCTGGGATTCCCACTGTTTGCCCAGGGAGGGTGGCATTCCCTTCAAACCCGGAATCTGCCCATCCCGGCCTTGCTCTGCTGGAAGCCAGCTTGCAGCTTGGTCAGGTGCGCTCCAGCCCAGCGTCAGCGTCCAAGCCCCTGGGCCTTCATTCTGCTCAGGGTCACGGTCCGCCGGAGCCCGCCTGTGTCCTGGCGCTCACTCCTCGCTCAGGGCTGTGTGGCTTGTGATGGGCCGCACAGAATTCCCAGGAATTCTGGCTTCCCACGGTCTTTATTCCTGCGGTTTGAGAGTTCTTGGAAGCTATGAGCAAGAAAGGAAGGTTGGGGGGGCGGGGTGGGTGGGGGGTGGGGGCTCGGCAGCTTCCGTGGAGCACATGAATTGTGTAACGCCTGTTTGAGACCCAGAGCCACGGAAGGGCTGGGGACTTGGGTCGGGAAAGAAGAGAAATGTCAGGATAAAATACTGATATGCGATTTTGATTTTCAGTTTTGGGGCCACACCCAGCACTGCTCAGGGCTCACCTTGGTTCTGCGTTCACACTTAGTGGTGCTCAAAGGACCATATGGGATTCCAAGAGGGAACTAAGGCAAGTGCCCTGCCTGCTCCATCCCTTCAGCTAAAACTCAGTTTAATGCTTAATGCATCTTTACCAGAAGTCTTTAGGTCATGTACACATAGGTGTGGGTGTGTATACTTGTGTATATATACGTGTAATGTGTATGTTTGCGTGTATGTACATGTGTGTATGTGCACGCGTGCGTGTGTATGTGTGTATATACGCGGTGTACATGTGCATACACGTGTGTATGTCTTTGTGTGCATGTGATTTAATCCGCCTGCGCGGGCCCTACGCGGCCTGCGCGGTTCATCAATAAATGCTGTATTTAGAGGTGACTACAAGAGTATGCTACCCGCACGGCAGAGCCTGGCAAGCTACCTGTGTCGTATTTGATATGCCAGATACCAGTAACAATTATAGACCTCATTCCCATGACCTGATGGAATGGTTTGAGGCTTTTATATTCCTGGAGCAAGCAGGTGCCCTTGGGCTCTACTTGCATGAGACAGGACATATGGAGATGTTACTGGGGCCTGCTCGAGCAAATCGATGATGAACGGGAAGACAGTGATACAGTGATACACATAGGTGCTGGGTTCTGATACATTGACCCCACCAGCATCACCAATGAAAAGAGGGGTGCTGCTTCCAGCAGGCCTTCCTCCCCCCGCCACCCCTGACCTGGAAATATCTTTCACCCAGAAAATAAAAAAAAGACCCATCACATATGGTCCCCGAAGCACTGCCAGGAGTAATTCCTGAGTGCAGAGCCAGGAGTAACCCCTGAGCATTGCCGAGTGTGACCCAAAAAAGCAAAAAAAAAAAACTTATTGCAGGAGCTGCAGAGATGGTACAGCCCACTGTACAGGCACTTACTTGCTTTGCACATGGCCAACCTAGGTTCCTTCCCAACTTTCCACATCGTCCCCTGAGTCCCACCAGGAGTAATTCCTGAGTGCAGATCCAGGAGTAACCCTGAGCATTACTAGATGTGGCCTCCACCCCAAACCAAAACCTCCTTATTCTAGTTCCCCTGGAATACTATATAGTCATGAAAAATAGCGGTTATAAATACAAGTAACATGCTAGAAAAGCTTTATGATATCAAGTCAAATGAAAAGTGTGTGAATTCCAGCTGTAGGCCAGGGGTGTGGCCCAGTGGTAGAGCAGCTGTTTGTGTGTGAAGCCCTGGGTTCAATCCGCTCCCACAATCCCCAGCACCACAACACAAAAAGGTACAGGAAGAGCAGCAGTGACATGGGCAGCCATGTTAGGTCTGGCGGCTGTGGCGCTCCCGTCCCAAGTGTGACTTGTTTTGTAGTGAAGGCTTATGTGCTCAATGACTGGAGGTTTGAGCTCCTGTAAAGAAGCAGTTTGCAGGACAGAGGCATGGCGCAGGGGTACAGGCGCCTCCTTTGCACACAGCTGACCCTGATTCATTTCTTGGCCTCATATGTGGTCCCCTGGGCACAGCCAGGAGTGAGCCCTGAGCACCACTGAGAGCAGCCAAATGCCCCCTCCCTGTAAAAAGAAGCACTTAGGCTAGAAGAGGAAGAATTTTGTTTCTTTGGAGCTCACCTGGGGGTGCTCAGGGCTGACTCCTGGCTCTCTGCTCAGGGATCACTCAGGGAATCATCTCTCAGGGATCATTCCCTGAATGGGATGATCGGACGCTGGGGTTCAAACCTGGGTTGGTTGCATACAAGGCACACCTTCTGAACCGCTACCCAGCCCTTAGAAGCAGATTTCTATGTCACTCTGCAGAGTGTTCTCTGATCCAGGTGCAGGCTGTTTCTGTGATGGATTCAAAGCCACAGTTCAGCTCAGCGTCTGCTGTTGAGGGCCACTGGCGTGGCTGCAGGGATCCAGTCTCTGAGTGCTGTTGGCAGCTTCCCTTGGGCTCAGCGAGCCCCTGGGAGGCGCAGGGCTGCGTGAATTCCCGGCCCAGGCCAGTATTGAGGGGCTCCCCTAGCCGACACTTGGGGTGCAGATGGGATGTGGGTGTGGCTGGGGCTCTGGGAAGTGAGGGCTGGGGTCGGCATCCAGGGGCTTGCGGTGGCAGCACACGAGGGTCTCATGGACTGTGAGCAATCAGTGGGGGGGGGTTGCGAGTGCGCTGAACCAGAGGAGAGAGCCAGAGAGCCCGTGTGTGGAAGGGCAGGGCTGGCAGCGGGCCACGGAGCTGGCACTGCCTTCGTCAGAGCCCTGAAAAGGGCTGGAGTGGGCTGTGACTCAGCTCTGTGACTCACTCTCTGGGGCGCCTCCGGCTCGTCCTCTGGCTCTTTCCGCTTGGGGTGGGGGGTGGAGTGGGGGGACTTGGGCCAGCACCTCCCGATGACTCACCGTGCCTAGCCGGGAGGAAGAAGCCAGTGTCCCCGGATCCCGCACCCCGTCACCAACCTGCCTCTCCAGGGGTTCCTGAGTCTGTGTTTGCTGTGGTTGCCCCTCTAAGACCCCCGCTCCCTCCCCACCCACGCCCGACATCCGGGCACTGCCCCCTCCAGCTCCCAGCTCAGGTCACCCTGTTTGTTTGGGTCCTTCGCACAGTTATTCTGGTGCTCTCAGGGGACATTTGAGAGTAGCCCAAAGTGGTTCTCCCAGACCACAGACTGCTGTACTGCCCTTCCTTCTCACGAGCCTTGCTAGCTTACAAAATAGCCCTTTCATGTTTTTGCAGGGGAAGCATGCCTGGCAGTACTCAGGGGGACCATTTGCAGTGCCAGGAATCCCGGAGGGTTGGTGGTAGGCAAGCACCTTAGCCCCTGTCCTGGCTCTCTGGCCCTGTATGTTCCTTTTCCTTGACTCTCTCGGAGACGTGGAGGTGTGACTGGGCCCTCCACACCTCAGGACTGCGCAGGACACAGAAAGCCATAGAATAAAGGAAGTAGGAAAGTGTGTGCGTGGGAGGGGCTTGTGGCTGGACATAGGGTGGGGGTATGAGCCCCAAAACAGTGAGGGCGATGGGGCCGGAGCCATAGCCCAGCGGGTAGGGCGTTTGCCTTGCACGCGCCGCCTCTGCCGGCCCGGGTTCGATTCCCGGCATCCCATATGGTCCCCTGAGCACCGCCAGGAGTAATTCCTGAGTGCAGAGCCAGGAGTGACCCCTGGGTGTCGCCGGGTGTGACCCAAAAAAAAGAAAAAAAAAAACCGTGAGGGGCGAGGCGCAGCCTTGGTTGGACTGTGTGTGGGGAGAGACGTGGGCTGGCCGGGCTGCGACAGGACGAGAAATGGGAGAAGCTGTGAGAACAAAAGCAAATCCAGGTAGGAAGCACAGGCCTTGTGCGTGAATCAGCGGGGGCGGGAGAGGACGGAAAGTCAGCTGCTAGGGCAGAGATTTGCTTGTTTGTTTGTTGGCTCTTTGGGCCACACCTGGAGATGCTCAGGGGTTACTCCTGGCTCTGCATTCAGGAAATACTCTTGGCGGTGCTGGGAGGACCATATGAAATGCTGGGGATTGAACCCGGTCAGCTGGTGCAAGGCAAATGCTTTACCTGCTGTGCTATTGCTCCGCCCCATAAGGGCAGAGTTTTAAGGTGAGTAACATAGTGGAGCGATTGGAGAATAACTTCCTCGGAGAAGAGGGTGTTGTCCCCCGCAAACAGGCAGGAGTGCTATGAACACGGGTGGCGTGGGCGAGGCTCAAGGAGAAGGTTAGCACATGGGATGTCCATTTGATTATTTTGTTTGGAGGGGGCTACTATAGCTAACCTTGCTCAAGGCCCAGCTCTGTCCCCAGGGGTGTCCTTGGCGGTGCTCTGAGGGGGATCACTGTGGTGCAGGACATCGAGCTGGGCCAGCTGCATGCAAGGCGAGCACCTTACCGCCTGCCGCTCTCTGCTGTCCCAAGACCATTTGACTTTTTAAGCAGAAATGTCCAGGGGAAGGGGAAGAAGAAACCAGGAAAACACATTGTTCTCCTGGACCAAGTATAGAAAGTGCTGGAGGGTTTGACCAGCCAATGCTGTTGAGTAGAGGATTAAATCTGAATTGAACTTAGCTGCGGTGGGTGAGGGTGGGGTCCTTGGCTAGCTGGGCCCATGGTTTAGCCAAGGGGAGTAAGCGGTCACGTATTGCCACAAAGCTTCAGAGAAACTGGGAAGAGAAATTGAGGCTCTGAGCGAAGGCCAATGTTTTTCATAGTTATAAAGGATGGAGAAAAATAAAGTTCTTCCACAAGGGAAAAAGGATCAACAGGAAAAGAAATATACGCGCACGGCAGCAGGAAGACGTGAGGTCTCGACTGTAGCAGGCTGCGGGGAGGCCTTGAGGGCCGCCAGCCCCTGCTGTTGTTTATCTCACCCCCAGGGTGCTGGCAGGTGCTGAAGCTGGGGAGGGGGAGAGCGCGTGCAGTGCGAGGGCAGGGACACCGCTCTGAGGAAGCAGTGGGGACCCACATAGGCTCTCGCCGAGGGGGTGCGGCCCTGTGACCTGCCTTGACACCTCGGCTTGCTTCACTGAGGCCCAAGGCAACAGCGGCCGAGGGGACCCCACTGCCCTCCGCCATGGACCGGATCCCTGCTGCACCCAAGGCTCGGCCTTGGTCATCAATCAGATGTCCTCATCAGCTGAGGACACCGGCAAGCGGCCAGCAACATTGGAACATTCCAGAATCTTCGGCAGATTCCGAGACTCGGTTCTGGACAGGGGTCGGCTCTTTGTACCTAGTTAGCCTGGGGAATAGGAGAGGGAGTTTTTCAGATAAGATAAGGGGTTTGCCAGGCCGGCACAGGCTGAGTGCAAGGCAAACGCCCTACCCGCTGGGCTATCGCCCGGCCCCAGACTACCTCTTTTGAAACTCCTAGAGTAATCAGAGTCATAGAGCCAGAAATAGAATGTGGCCATTGGGACTGTGAATGAGCAATTACTTAGTATATTTCAGGTTCCTAAGAAGAAAGAGTTTTGGAATTGATTGTTTTGTATATGTGTGTGTGTGTGTGTGTGTGTGTGTGTTTTGTGGGGGAGTACTGTGGGGGTGGGAGGACTATGGCATTCAATGTTTATGCAGTAATATCACTGGATTGCAAACTTAAAATGGTCAAGATGGTAAATTTTGTTGTGCATATTTTAACACACACAGAAATAAAATTTCAGTCTATTTAGGTTTTTAGAAAAAAAAAGATATGGGGTTTGCCGTTAAACTTGAGTTTCAAACGGACAAAAAATCATTTTAACTAATTTTTATTTTGGGGATTTGGGAGCCGCTCTGGTAGCGCTCTGGGGCTACTCCGAGCTCTGTGTCACCTTGTGACTCCAGGAGTGGCCCAGGCCACTGCATGCCCACGACCTTACCCGTGTCCCTGACCCCGAGGGCTTCTGTCTGTCTAAAGACATCCTGAACATTTCTTTTTTTTTTTTTGGGTCACACCCAGCAATGCTCAGGGGTTCCTCCTGGCTCTGCACTCAGGAATTACTCCTGGAGGTGCTCCGGGACCATATGGGATGCCGGGATCGAACTTGGGCCGGCATGGGCCAGCCGCGTGCAAGGCAAATGCCCTACCCTCTGGGCTATCGCTGCGGCCCCCTGAACATTTCTTTACACACAGCTACCTTTGATGATACTGGTGCCCACTTGAGCAAATCGATGAACCACTGGAAGACAAATGGGACGAGTGACCTTTGGTAACTAGTGAAAGCTTCTCTGAAATCCCAATGTAATTGGGTGCCTGCAGTTTTGGGGCTGTGGTTTGGACCACACCTGGCTATGCTCAGGGCTTACTCCTCCTACCCCTGTGCTCGGGGATGACTCCTGGCGAGGCTGGCGGGACCCTGCGTGGTACCAGGATCACAGCACAAAGAGCAGCAGCAAAGCACCTGCCTTACGCCTTGCACCTTCTCTCCTGGACTATGTTTCTGTTGCTAAATTTGGCCACCTGGGGGGGGCTCACTACCTGCATTTCTTCTCGGCATTGTCCTTTATCTGAGGTCCGGTGAAGACCCTTACCTCCTGTCCCTCGCCTGCTCTGGGACCTCCTGTGGGATCTCAGTGACCTCAGCCCTGTGACTGGTGGTGACATAGTGACATTGCGGCTGTGTCTGGGTTGTTGTTGTTGTTTTTTCTTTTTGGGTCACACCAGTGATGCTCAGGGTTACTCCTGGCTCTGCACTCAGGAATCACTTCTGCCACTGCTCAGGGGACCATATGGGATGCTGAGGATCGAACTTAGGTTGGCCGCGGTCAGCTGCATGCATTGGAAAGTAGGATTTAAGCATGAACAAGCCAGCAGGACTTTAGTCCACCAGGAAGATTTTCTTTTCTTTTTTTTTTTTTTTTTTGCTTTTTGGGTCACACCCAGCAATGCTCAGGGGTTTCTCCTGGCTCTGCACTCAGGAATTATTCCTGGCGGTGCTCGGGGGACCATATGGGATGCCAGGGATCGAACCCTGGCCGGCATGGGCCAGCTGCGTGCAAGGCAAACGCCTACCCGCTGGGCTATCGCTCAGGCCCCTAAGAAGATTTTCTGAGTATCCGCCCCAGGCCGGCCAGGGTGCTCTGATAAACCCAACTCACACCCAGAGGCCCCTGGGACTGACCCTTCTTATTTGTGAGTTGAGTGTTTTGAACTCAACAAATGTATGCAAATTACAAGCTTTACCACCTTTTGGGAAAGTAAAATCCTTTCCATCATTTGTGGCTACGATAATATTAGGAATTGTTTCTGTGCACATAATTCCAGTCCTCACCCTTCACCGGTGCACCCACCTCCCTCCCCGAAGGACCCCAGCACCCTCTCCTTCAATGCCCCCAACTCAACTGTGTGGCTCAGTTCTCCCTCGTGTACGTTCCTTTGGCCCTGTTTGGTCCCTTCCTGTGCATCTTTGTCCCACATGTCAGCTCTTTCTTTCTTTCTTTTTTTTTTGCTTTTTGGGTCACACCCGGCGATGCTCAGGGGTTACTCCTGGCTCTGCACTCAGGAATTACTCCTGGCGGTGCTCGGGGGACCATATGGGATGCCGGGGATCGAACCCGGGCCGGCACAGGCCGGCGCTGCAGAAGGCAAACGCCCTACCCACTGGGCTATCGCTCCGGCCCCTTTCATTTTTCTATTGTTCATTTTTTAAATGGAATCACTGTGAGATACATAGTTACAAAGTTGTTCATGATTGGGTTTCACACCTACAATGTTCCAACACCGTCCCTTCACCAGGGTACATTTCCCACCACCAAAGTCCCCATTTCCTTGCTGTCCCCCCAGCCGCTTTCTTCCACACTCCTCTCTTTCTGTATCTATCTGAGGCTCTGTTTGGGGAGGGCTGATGCTAGTGAGCTTCGGGGCCAGGCAGGAACAGGAAGGGAATCTGGGCCCCCTTGGAGTCTCAAAACAGAGTTAGTTTTTTGCTTTTTGGGTCACACCCAGCAATGCTCAGAAGTTACTCTGGACTCTGCACTCAGGAATTACTCCTGGCAGTGCTTGGGGAACCATATGGGATGCCAGGGATCGAATCTGGGTCGGCCGCATGAAAGGCAAATGCCCTCCCCGCTGTGCTATCGCTCTGGCAAGTTTCTGGGCCACACCTGAGGTGCTCAGGGTCTACGTGGGCTCAGGAGTACTGGGCGGGCATACTCAGTGCTGGAGAGTGAAGCCCTCGTTGGGGGAGACAAGCCTGACCCCTGTCCTGTCCCTGGCTCCAAGGGAGGTGAGTTTCATTGCAGGTTCGCTGGCCAGGAGGTGGCAAAGCCTTTATTCAGTGAATTCTCGGGGTCACACATGGCGCTTCTCCCAGGGTCCCGGGGGGTGGGCACACCTACCTGCCTCTGCCGGCTGCCCCTGCTCAGCCTGTACTGTTTCCCCACAGACCCCATACTCAAGGGAAGGCATTTCTGTCCCCCCCTCTTTGGCCTTGAAGGGTTCAGCCTCTTTCTGAGCTGGGGCTCGGCCCTCTTCTATTTCTGTTTCTCAGAATTATTCTGGGTGGCAGGAACACAGCCCTGAGGAGACTTGTTCCAGAATGTTCCAGCCCCGTGGCTCAGCCCAGCTGGGGCCACTTCGGGACAGCGCCTTGTTTTGGGCGTTACGAGCCAAGGAACACCAGTCACACCCCAGTTTCTCTAAGGGAGCAAAGGAGGGTTCGGCTGCTTCCCCCAACTTGTTAGCACTGTTTGTTTCATAAAACAAACAACCATCACGAGAAGATTGACAGCCTGTGTTTTTGTGTTTATGTTAAGCTACGACAGCTGTGTCATCGAAGTTTTTTCTCACTGTCGGCTTAACCAACAGCGAGGGAACAGTGGATGGGGCATGTCTTCTGCTCTCGCTCTTTCTTTTGCTCTCTCTCATCACAGGTACTGGCTCCTCTGTCAACCACCTTGACCATCTCTGACAAGATCAGAGTGAAGGAACAGGGTCCTGAAGTATCCTGGTTCCTCCCAAAGACTCCAGCCAAACCTAGGGCCCCGCACTTCCAGGGGACTCTGCTCTCTGCTCTGGACCCCCAAAGAAACTGGGTTGTGGCCTGGCTCCTGAATTCAGCTGTGTAAGTCAGAACAAATGGATGAATGATGCTGGATCACTCCTGGTCATGCTTAGGGGATCACGGAGTGTCCGGGAACCTGAGTTGGCTATGTGCAAAGCAAATGCCTCACTCACTGTATGGGCTTTTAGATCACACCTCACTCTCTCTCTCTCTCTCTCTCTCTCTCTCTCTCTCTCTCTTTCTGTTTCCTCCCTTCTCTCTGTGTTTTGGGCTACACTTGACACTGTCCAGAGATTGCTCCTGGTGGTGCTCAGGGACCAAATATGATGCTGGGGATAGAACCCAGGGTGCCATTGTGAGGCAAACACCGTACCTGCTGTACTCTCACTCTGCCCCTTTTCTCTCTCTCTTTAAATAAAAGCACCAAATCCCAAGCATTTTTTTTCCAGGAAAACAGTAGTGCTGTTGATAGGGTGCTCGCCTTGCACGTGGCCAACCTAGGTTTAGTCCCGACACCCCATATGGTCCCCCAAGTCTTGCTAGGAGTGTCCTTGAGCACAGAGTCAGCAGTGAGCACACTGAGTGCCCCAAAACAAACTAAAATTATAGAAAAAACTTATGACAACATTATCATTAAAGTCAAGGCTGACTGCTGTGTATTTGAGAACGGAGATGGCCTGACGGGCAAGAGGGAGCACAAAGCTGCTTCAGGGTAAAGGGGTCCCACCAAGAGTCTGGGGGAAGAAAGGGCTGGAGTGATAGCACAGCTGGTAGGGTGTTTGCCTGGCACACGGCCAACCTGGGTTCCATCCCCAGCATCCCATATGGTCACTAGAGCACCGCCAGGAGTAATTCCTGAGTGCAGAGCCAGGAGTAACCCCTGAGCATTGCCGGGTGTGACCCAAAGAGCAAAAAATAGAAAATAAATAAGGGGGCAGGACCCGAGGGAGGGTGCTGAGTGAGCAGGCCCAGGACCACGTGACTTTCTCTTGCTCCTGCACCAGCTCCACTGACCCTGGGGTGAAGCCAGAGCGCGCCTCTAGGGCCTGTGGATCTTCTGCTGCAAAACCAGAGAATTTCAATCATTGCAAGCAGACAGGTTTTGCAGCTGAAGGTGGAGCTGAGTCTTCTGTGGGCACTCAGGGGCCTGCAGGGCATCTGTGGTTGAGAATCCACAGCCAAGACCGACAGCCCGAGGTCTGAGTGGACTCCAGGCTGCGGTTTAGGCCCCTTCCTTACCCCCCCACCTGGTCCCCACCATCACCTCGCCACGCTCACTCAGCTCCAAGTCCCCACCTCCAAGCTCCTTGCGCTGGCTGGTCACTAGCCAACATCCGACGAGTGTCCCTCACTCGCTCAACAGATGTTAACTGAACCCCTGCCATGTACCAGATACCGCGTTAGTCCGTCCTTCCTGTTTGCTGGTTTTGATTTATGGGCTTTTAGGTCACACCCAGCAGTGTTCAGGGCTTATTCTGGCTCTGTGCTCAGGGATCGCTCCTGGAGGGCCTCAAGGGAGCAATATGTAGTGCCAGGACTCGAGCCTGGCAATGCTGCATGGAGAAAAGTGCTCGTGAGCCAAACGCACCATCAGCTGTGCTGGCTCTCTGGCCCTGTCACTCTGTTCTCAGAGGACGCGCCATTATCCTCAGCAAGATTTCCCCTTGGGCCTGGGAGTATTCAAACGCTCAGTTGTAGAGCACTTGCCTGGCATGTGTGAGGCCCTGGATCTCCTCCCTAGCACCACACACACGAGCAATTCCTTTGATCCGGCTACCGGCTCAAGGGCGACCCAGATTACTAAAACTCTGTGGGGCAGGATTTGAGGACGCACCTGAACTGTGCAAGGTTTACAGTGCTCAGGGATTACTCCTGACTCTGTGCTCAAAGATCACTCCTGGGGGTGCTCAGGGCGACCACATACGGTGCCAGGGGATCACACTGGGGGGCCTTCCTTGATCCCTGACACTCCCACCAGGAGTGCCCCCAAGCACAGAGCCGGAAGCAGGCCCCGAGCACCACTGAGTGTGGCCCTGGCAAAACAAACAAGTAACTGGGATCCGTGCATGCAAGGCAAGTGACGTCCTTCATGGCCATACGGTCTTTTTGGCCCAATCACTAAAACTTTTGTTTGGGAGCAAACCTAGCAATGCTCAGGGATTACTCCCGGTTCTGCACACTCTGCAATTACTTGTGATGGTGCTTGGGTGACCATATAGGACGGACCCAACTGGGTCGGCCACGCATGCAGGTAAATGTCCTGACTGGTGGTCTACTGCTTGGGCCCCCAATCACGGACACTTTGATCCTGGGTTTTGGGTCTTAATTCTTTTTAATTTTGGGGTCCTACCCAATGATGTTCAGGAATTACTCCTAGCGGTGCTCAGGAACCATACGAGATGCTGGGGATCGAACCCAGGTCGGCCGCATGAAAGGCAAACGCCCTCCCCGCTGGACTGTCGGTCCGGCCCAACTTTGATCTTGTTAGTAGTCACTGACAGATAGACAATGTCTGTTGATACTTCCCGGAGAAGTTCAGACGCAGCACAGTCAAGGATTGGTCCCAGCCTGTTGAACCCAGTCATGATCTCAAGGTCTGCAGTGACCAGGACACAGCTCAGGTGGATCAGACGCTCATGCATGTGAGGGCCCGAGCCTCGGCGTCGCATTCATTTTCGATTCCTTAGTACTAACCTGCAGGCACCTCGTGTCCCTGAACAAAGTGTGGCAGAAAGTATCACGTCCCTAGGCCAAACAGTGTGTTGCAGGCACAGTGGAACCGTCACACCCAGAGAGAAACCTCTCCAAACGTAAATTTTACAGAGTTGAGTGGTGATAGGTGTTCTTCTTATTTTATTTTTTTTAACAAGGATCTACATTTTTCTAACTTTTTGGAATCTAGATTTTCCAAACTTTTTATGCTGGAAACATATGACTTTGCTAATGGGAAGAGTTTTCTCAAGCCTAGTTAACCCCCGCCCACCACCAGCACTCTATAGCAAGCTTCCAACCATGAACCTCTCCTCCTGGTCCTTGTTTCTACTGTCTTCGAGTGCCAAGAACAGGCCACTGGACAAAGAAACTATGGCACATCTACACAATGGAATACTACGCAGCACCAGGAAAACGAAGTCATGAGATTTGCTTGTACTCTTTCTCCAGCCCCAGGTATTATTTCAGTACCTCTGTCTCAGGTATAGCCACACTCTATAATTTGGCTATTTAAGGTGTTCAATTTTTTTTGTGTGTTTTAGGAACTTTATTTAATTTTATTTTATTATCCCCCACCCCCCGATATTATTACACCATTTTAGACATACAATTGAAAGATGCTCATGTAGAGTTTTGGTTCTACAGTGTTCCAACACCCATCCCTCCACCCAAACCCATCTCCCATCACCAATGTCCCTACCTCCCTCCCCCTCCCACACCTCAACTACTTGGCGGGTTCTGTATGTCATTTCTCTCCTCTTTATCTCTCCCTCCCACCAAACTTTCCTGCTCTTTGTGGAATGCAGTGCATTAAAAGACATTACTGTTTCCACAGTAAATCCGCTCAGGTATGCCAGTCCAGAGACTTCGCAGACATGGGGCAGAGCTGCTACTGGCTCTCCCTGTGACCAGCCGCTCACGAGGCGCCCGGGAGGGATGGTGGGTTCTAGCCCTGGCCCACCATCCCAGCAGAGCCTCACAACAAGCCAGACGACCCCCCACTCCATGAGGGCCTCCATTTTCCACATCCGGACTTCTCTCTCGTCAGACCTCCACCCAGCAGACCAGCCTATCAGCGCCTGGCTCGCGTGGCCGCAAGCGGCCGCGCGGTTCATCAATAAATGCTGGACCTAGAGATGCCTACAAGAGTATGCTACCTACACAGCAGAGCCTGGCAAGCTACCCGTGTTGTATTTGATATATATGCCAAATACCAGTAACAATTATAGACCTCATTCTGGAATGGATTGAGGCTCTTTATGTTCCTGGAGCAAGCAGATGCCTTGGGCTCTACTAGCATGAGACAGGACATATGGAGATGTTACTGGGGGGCCCGCTCGAGCAAATCGATGATGAACGGGAAGACAGTGATACAGTGATACAGTGATACTGTTTCCACTATTTTAATGGACCACGCGGCTGCTGCGGCCATGCGACCTGGGCTCAAACTGGTTTTGCTCTGTTAATCTGGTCGTGAGGCAGTTTCCCAGTGTCTGGACAGTGAAAATGGTGGCTAGTGTGATGGGTGAGTCTCATCCGGCTGCTTCCGAGACCCCCCAGAGGTGACAGGCCCACTCCCAAAACCTGTCTGCCCTCCTGGGGGTCCCATATTCAGCTGGGCCCGGGGCAAGCCGAGTTCCAGCCTCCCCAGCCGCTTGTGAGCCTCTTCATGCTATGGCTGATGGCCCCAGAGCAGCTCCTGGGGGGGGGCCACCAGGCTTGACAAAATGGGGGAATGGCCTAACCCTGACTCCATCTGACGATCCCAGTGATTCCCACTTCTGGGAGCCGCCTACCTGGGCTCAAACTGGCTTTGCTCTGTTAATCTGGTGGTGAAGCAGCTTCCCAGTGCCCAGACAGCGAAAATGGTGGCTAGTGTGATGGGCGAGTCTCATCCGGCTGCTTCGGGACCCCCAAGGTGGCGGGCCCACTCCCAAAACCCGTCTGCCCCTCCTGGGGGCCCCATATTCAGCTGGGCCCGGGGCAAGCCAGGTTCCAGCCTCCCCAGCCACTTGTGAGCCTCCTAAGGTGTTCAATTTTTTTAAGTGCATTCAGATACTTGTAACCATCATGTCAATTTTATAACATTTTTGGGCCAAAGTGATAGCACAGCGGGTAGGGCATTTGACTTGCACACAGCCGACCTGGGTTCGATCCCTGGCATATCCATATGGTTCCCCAAGCACTGCCAGGAGTAGTTTCTGAGCGAAGAGCCAGGAGTAACCCCTGAGCATTACCAGGTGTGACCCAAAAGCAAATATATATATATATATATATATATATATATATATAATATATATATATATATATATATATATATATATATATATATAAAACATTTTCATTACCTCAGATAAGAAACCTTTTACCCAGGGCCAGTGTGATAGGATAACAGGTAGGGCATTTTCCTTGCATGTGGCCAACCCAGATTCGATCCTCATCATCCATATGTTCCCCTGGCAGAAATTACTGCCAAGAGTAATTTCTGAGTGCAATAGAGCCAGGGAGGAACCTCTGAGTATCGCCAGGTATGACCCAAAAAGCTAAAAAAAAAGAAGAAAGAAAGAAACCCTCTACCCATGAGCTCTCTTCCCACTAAACCTCACTAACTCAACCCCACGAAAACCTCAACACTGTTTCTCTGAACTGGCTTATTCTAGACACAGCACAGAAATAAGATCATACCTGACACTATGATGAATTTCTTTCAGTATGTTCTCGAAATTTACCGATAGTCTATCTTGTATAACTTCTTCCTTGAATTGTTTTTTGGGGAGGTCACAGTCATTCTCAGAGGCTACTCCTGGCTCCATGCTCAGGGGTCATGCCTGACGGTGCTGAGGACCCTGAAGTAGCAGGGATGGACCCAGCTTCTACATGCAAAGCACGTGCTCCGTTTAGTGAACCCGCCTCCCGGGCTCTTTTCCTTCCTTTCTAGAACTGAGTGACTTTCCAGGGTCCGGCTATATACATGTTTTATTGCTTTGCCTGCCGATGGACATGTGGGCAGTTCAGACATTCAGCCTCTATAAATAACGCTGCTGTGAACTTATTTTGTTTTGGGGGTGGCACACCCGGCAGTGCTCAGGGGTTACTCCTGGCTCTATGCTCGGAATTACTCCTGGTAGTGCTTGGAGGACCATAGTGGACGCCAGGCATGAAACCTGGGTGGTCTCAGCAAGGCAGGAACCCTGCCCGCTGCACTATGGCTCGGCCCTGTTGTGAACATTTGTGTCCCCGTTTCCACATGGACTTTTGGTTTCGTTTCTCTCAGGTTCGTATCCCTGAGTGGAATTGCTGAGTTGGCTGATAACATGCTGAGCTGCCTGAAGACTCATAACGCACATATTGGGGTCGTCTGGGAACCACGTGGCACTCGATTGCTGATGTGTCCTCGGCCCTGAAACACCTGAGAGGAAACAAATCAAGAACATTCTGTAACACTTTCCTTTCTGTTATCTTTGGGGTGCTGGGAACTGACTGCAAGGGCACTTGTGGCACTTCAAGGGTCCAATTAAGAAAATCTGGGGCCAGAGCAATAGCCCAGCGGGTAGGGCGTTTGCCTTGCATGTGGCCAGCCCATGCTGGCCCGGGTTCGATCCCTGGCATCCCATATGGTCCCCCAAACACTGCCAGGGAGTAATTCCTGAGTACAGAGCCAGGAGTAACCCCTGAGCATCGCCGGGTGTGACCCAAAAAGCAAAAAAAATTCTGACACAACGCACCAGCGCTGTGTCTTAGAGTCCACGTTCGAATCTTGCTCGTGAAGTCCCCGTGGCAATGCGGTTTCGAGGTCCCCAGATCGAGTCTCCTGGGCTGTATTCAGCCTTCCTGTAGCCCTCTTCCTCCCATGGACACACTCCCTGGGGCCTGCTCTGGCTTTCCACGGTGCAGCTTTCTTTGGCGCATGGAAAGATGAGTTTAGCCACGCCGTGGGCCCTGAGCTCCCGCCTGCAACTGCAGGAGGCCCTTCCAGCCTGGGGGTCTGGAAATTCCCCACCTGGAGCCCTTCCTGGGCAGGGCCGGGAGAAAGTGGGAGGTTGGTGGGGGCTTCTTCCACACCCTTTCCCAGGAACCGATCACTGGGAGGGCAAGGGCGTGGCTCAGGCTAAGGGTTTCCTGTCGTGGCCTCACAGACCTGCCCTGTGATCCTGATGCCTCAGCCACCGCCAAGGGTGTCCCGGAAAGAGCGGGTGGGGGGGACCCTGCAGGCCCAGTGCTAGGAAGGAGCTGCCCCTTTCTGGTAAGTGCTTTGATGCAAGAACCCCCACCCCCTGCCGCTGCTGCTGGCCCCCTGCACCCCACTTCCTGCACCTGGAGATTAGGCCTGCTGGAGGCTGGGAGCCCCAGGAGGCTGTTCCTGGCCCCAAGCCAGTTTGCCCACAGGGCTCCAGCCATGGGCCACACGAGTCAGCGGGAGGTATGCTCTAGCAACGGCGGCGCAACGGCAGTCCTGCTCACAGCTGCCCAAGTCTCTCCCTCTCTCTCCCTCTCTCTCCCTTTCTCTCTCCCTCTCTGTCTCCCTCCCCCTTCTCCCTCTCTCTCCCTTCCTCTCTCTCTCCCTGTCTCCCTCCCTCCTCTCTCTCTCCCTCTCTCCCTCTCTCTCACTCTCTCTCCCTTTCTCTCTCCCCCCCTCTCTCCCTTTCTCTCTCTCTCCCCCTCTCTCTCCCTTTCTCTCTCTCTCCCTCTCTCTCCCTTTTCTCTCTCTCTCCCTCTCTGTCTCCCTCCCTCCCTCCCTCTCTCGTCCCCCTCCCTCTCTGCCCCTTCCTTCCTTCCTTCCTTCCTTCCTTCCTTCCTTTCCTTCCTTCCTTCCTTCCTTCCTTCCTTCCTTCCTTCCTTCCTTCCTTCCTTCCTTCCTTCCTTCCTTCCTTCCTTCCTTCCCTTCCTTCCTTCCTTCCTTCCTTCCTTCCTTCCTTCCTTCCTTCCTTCCTTCCTTCCTTCCTTCCTTCCTTCCTTCCTTCCTTCCTTCCTTCCTTCCTTCCTTCCTTCCTTCCCTTCCTTCCTTCCTTCCTTCACCTTCCTTCCTTCCTTCCTTCCTTCCTTCCTTCCTTCCTTCCTTCCTTCCTTCCTTCCTTCCTTCCTTCCTTCCTTCCTTCCTTCCTTTCCTTCCTTCCTTCCCTTCCTTCCTTCCTTCCTTCCTTCCTTCCTTCCTGGAGATCTCTGCTCCTCTCTGGCAGAGACCTTGTGTGGCTTCTTCCGGGGCTGCTTCTGCTGCATCATCCGTCCTCGGCTGCAGGAAGACCTGCCCTCCCTCAGCCCCAGTGTGTGCAGCGGCCCCAGGGCCTAGCGAGCCCCTGTGGGGACAGGGTTCGAGGCAGGACCTTGGAGCACCAGCGGGAGGAGGGAGGGGACTATCCCTGAGCTCAGAGATTCCCCAGCCTCCTCCTATCTCAGAGCCTGGCTCCGGTGTCAGCTGACCTGCTCTGGTCCCACCCGCACAGGGGTGGGAAGCCTCAGGCCGAGAGACAGTTCTGGGTTAAGGCTCTCACCTTGCACCTGCTGGCCCTGGTTTGCTCCCCAGCACTGCGCAGGGTCTCCCAGTACTATTGTGGTCACTCCTGAGCACAGAGCCAGGATTGTGGCCCGGTCCTCTGAGCGCTGCTGGGGATGGCCCCCACCACCCCAATTTCACACATACCGGAAAGGGAAAAGGGAAACTGGAGAAGCTGACACCCCCCCACCAAAAGAAAAAACCCTAGATTTCTATATATTTTTTGGCTTTCTTTAAAAAACTTTTTTTCTATTCTATTTTTGTAATTGAATTATTGTGTGATAGGCCGTTACAAAGCTGTTCATGATTGGATTTTTTTTTTTCTTTTTGGGCCACACCCGAGCGATGCTCAGGGTTTACTCCTGGCTCGGCACTCAGGAATTACTCCTGGCGGTACTCGAGTACTCCTGGCGGATGCCGGGATCAAACCCAGGCCGGCAGAGGCCGGCCGCGTGCAAGGCAAATGCCCTACCTGCTGGGCTATCGCTCCGGCCCTCATGATTGGACTTCAATCACACAGTGTTCCAACACCTATCTGGTGCATGTTTCCCAACACCAATGTGCCCACGTTTCCCTCCACTCTACAGCCACCAGCTTCCTCTATGGCAGGCAGCCCCCTCCCCCTGCATTGTGGTTCGCAATACAGACACTGAAGGTTATCATATATATCCTACTTTCAATACTCAAGTCTGGTCTAGCTTTACCATTTCCAACTATTATTGTCAAACTGACCCCTTCTCTGTCCAGCCTGCCCTCTGGCCCCCACACACTTGTGGTAGATTCCAACCATTGACAAGTCCTCCAGGCCCCTGTTTTCCCTGGCCTTGGAAATTAGTCTTGTACGATTTTTTATATCCCACGAATAAATGCAGTCATTCTCTATCTGTCCTTTTCCTTCTGACTCATTTCAATCAGTATAATACTCTCCATGTCCATTGATTTATAGGCAAATTTTATGACTTCATTTTTTCCTAACAGCTGCATAGTATTCCATTGTGTAAATGTACCATAGTTTCTTTATCCAGTCATCTGTTCTCAGGCACTTGGGTTGTTTCCATATTCTGGCTATTGTGAATATTGCTGCCATGAACATAGAATTGCAGATGGTGTTTCTGCTGCTGTGTTTTTGGGTCCCCAGGGCGTAGTCCCAGAGTAGTATTGCTGGGTCAAGTGAAAGCTCAATTTTCAGTTTTTTGAGGAATATCCATGTTGTCTTCCAAAAGACTGAACCAGTCCACATTCCCACCCAACAATGGATGAAAGTCCCTTTCTCCCTGCATCCACGCCAGCACTGTTCCACTCTTGCTCCCTTGGATGAGTGACAGTCTCTGTGGTATGAGATGATATCTCGTTTCAAGTTGCGTTTGCCTGATGATTCGTGATAATGAGCATTTTTTCATATGCCTTTTTGGCCATTTGAATTTACTTCTCTAAGGAAGTTTCTGTTCATTTCTTCTCTCCATTTTTTTGATGGGGTTGGCTATTTTTTTTCCCCCCTATAAAATTCAACCAGTTAATATCTTGGATAAGTTAACCCCTTATCAGATGGGTATTGGGTGAATATTCTTTCCTAGTCAGTGGACTGTCTTTGTATCTTGGGCATCATTTCTTTAAAGATGCATAAATTTCTCTAGTTTCATGTAGTCCCATCTTTTTATCTTTTCTTCCACTTACTTGGTCAGTGGTGTTTCAACCTTGAAGATGCCTTTAGATTCAGTGTCATGAAGGGTTTTGCCTACATTTTCTTCCATATACTTTATGGACTCAGGTCTGATATTGAGGTCTTTAATCCATTTTGATCTGATTTATGCATGGGGTTAGATATAGGTCTGAGTTTTTTTTTGTTTGTTTGTTTGGTTTTTTTTTTGCATGAGCTGTCCAGTTTTCCCTGCACCACTTTTTCCCTTTTTTTGCCTTTTGGGTCACACCTGGCAATGCTCAGGGGTTCCCCCTGGCTCTGCACTCAGGAGTTACTCCTGGTGGTGCTCAGGGGACCATATGGGATTCTGGAGATCAAACCGGGTTAGCCACATGCAAGGGCAAAAACCCCACCCGCTGTGCTATCGCTCCAGCCCCAGCACCACTTTTTAAAGAGGTTTTCCTTGTTTCACTTCATATTTCTTGCTTCCTTACCAAAAATTAAGCAATCATATATTTGAGGGTGTCTGTCAGGATATTCAACTTTGTTCTGTT